>JAFVLL020006208.1:0-5000 GCA_021397915.2 Tor tambroides | reverse complement strand
TACCATTTTGTGGCTCTTTAATGTGTCGTGACAGATCACTGTATTGCCTCAGTTCAAATACGTGAACCGATCATCTTTTCATATTTATGTAAAGCACGAAATGAACATAAATAAACATCAGAAAGTATTTTATTTCAACCGCGGAATACACCATTTTTCAAGTTTAAGTCCACCAAATTTAATCTACTCTCCTGTCTGATTTGTGGTTAAGGCTAGAGTGGATACTAGGCATGTGCATTTACATATTTTCCGAGCCAACAATATAACGTGAAACCTATGAAAATGGTTTTAAAAAGCACATGGCGCCATAGTTTCATCACTTTATAGTGTCGCAATGACTGTCTTTTTGCAGTAAAGGACCTGTCATAGCGCCGGACATAACAGATTTTCTGGTACGAAAAACTAGTACTTTAAAAGAATTCCTTTAGCTTATCTCTGTTACTTTGGCAGCCAACAACAGCACAGCTTAACCCTCCTCACATATTTATATTTAGTTATATTTAAAAAGTTTAAATTCTCTGACATGGATTTCTATGGAGACCGGCTGTAGATGTCGGGCAAGATGGCAGATAGCAGCGGCGGCACATAATATCCGCATTCTGATTGGTCAGATCGCCTGTCAATCAAGCTCTTTGCGAACGGTCAATTGTAACTCTTTGTCGAAGAGATGAATTGATAAATTAATCTAAGAAATGCTAATGAGTATCTTGAAACTTTACATTTGTTTAAACATTAATTGTATAAGAAGGAAGGCTGTTCCTTCATTGTTTTAATATCCCAACCGAGCAATTGAACAATTGTTCTCATTACATGGCAGTAGCTATATTGCACCACCGAGTTCCGAGCTGATTACATGTTTCTGTGAAAATGGCAAAGCTATTTGTGTGTTCTTAGTTTGGCTTGTTTGTGGGACTTTGTTTTATTTCTCAGACTTTTCCATGAGTGCAGAGTAAACTGTTTAACCTAGTAAAATACACTAATTGGAATGGCATGAAAGCATTAGAATGGGCTTTTGCACTGTTGTTTTGCAATGAACTCCAAACTTTGTATTAAGAACATTAAGTCAGCGACATTGTGTATTTTTCCATGTAAATTACAAGTTGAAGAGGAAATTTTTATAGGGAAATTACATAAGGAAGGAGTTAGGGGTTCATAGGGAAATGGATGGTGTCACATCAGTGGTCAGGCCAAGAATGCCGCTGACACAAATTTTTCCTATTTATTGTGTTTATGCAACTTAATTATAAAATCTTTGGCCTCATTGAACCTGTGATTTGAACCTGCAACTTTTGGTCCTTCAGACCAGCTGTTTAAGCACCAAGACATGGGCAATCCAAAACTGTCCCATCTGAGATCAGGGAACGCCACTTTAGAAGCCTAATTACACACTAATTTGTGTATGCATACCAAATCTACGCATTGCTGCTTCAAAGAAGGAATATAAGTTGCCGCATTGTGACAATATAGTTTTAGGAATACAGGCTTTGATTTTCCTCAGTAAATAACTTGATACTGTATTGGACTTGATAGCGTGTCAGTATTCATCTTGCTGCTGTGAATGCCATTATGAAACATCTGTTTTGAAGCAAAAGCAATGGGAAAACTTGCCTTCCAACTGAGTCCCAACTTACAACATGGTGTGAATGTGAGAACGAAGAAAAAAAGATAAATATATGCATGAATTTTTGGAACCTAAATTGAGATTTTCATTTCTCATAGATTTAAGACTTACTTGCAAGTCATGTGTATGAAATATCTTGAAGGACTTTAGATATGTTGCCACAGATGTGAAATCTCCAAACTTTTGGAGTCAGTGTGCTTGCATCTACCTGTGATATAGATATTTACTTAAACCCTTCAACACTTCTTACCTTTGAATGCGACAGTGTTCACCAAGCATTTGATTTTTTGTTCCAATTTTTGTAGGAAAGCTCCTGAGTCTTTCACATACAACAAACCCGTTTGGGTTTAGAATTGATAACTTTCTCAAGGTCGCTTAGCGACCTGTAGCCGTTTCCGCTCATTCTGTAGCGTGTGCGTTCATGCCTTTCTATCGCTGCTTCACTCTTTCTATCTGCCCAACACTTTTCATTAAAAGTCATAGGTTTGGCTCTGGGGGCACTGATCAAATGGGAAAAGGAAATACATTTTCATTCCTTCCAGATATTTCAAAAGTACCTTATATTTACATATAGATTGAGTATTTATCAGGAAAGCAGCGGTAAGGGCAGATTCTCTTGTAGCTCATTTTCTAAGGCCTTGTTGGATTTATGTCTTTTTTATGCGCAGAAGATGTAGGGTGAGCAGTTGTAATTATTTGAACAGGATGTCTACATTATTTAAAATCGTAACAAAGCATAAGGTTATGGGAGTTTGAACTTGTATGTCACCTCTTCAAGTAAGTGAATCATGAAGATGGGGGAACCATCATGTAAGCATGTATTCATGAGCTATTTGTCTGTTTTGAGTTTGTCAATGACAAAATCAGTTATGCATTTAGCAGCAAAGCAGGACCATTTCTTTTCAGTTTATACCTTCAATCCTGCATAGTCATCTTCTCTCCGTCAGCTGACTTCATTGATCAATGAAGTCTCTCCTGCACTCTCTCTTCTCTCTGAACTTATACTGGGTCATAGAGAGTGGTTTTAGACACTATATTTGTGAATAGATGACCCCATGTTTGCTGAGTTTTAGAAAATAAGGACAATAGAAACAGCCTGTGGTTCTGTTCTGGAATTCTTGAGTCTTTGTGTTGGTGATTTATCAGGTGTTGGAAGCATCCAAAGAATTTGAAGTTTTTTTTTAAACTACTGTTAAAAAACAAAACTAAATTACTATAATTAAATAATAAAAAACTGCATGAATTAAAATATAAATAATAGAGTGATGGTAATTTTAATTACTTTTTATTTTTACTTTTTGCAAATTAAGTAAAGGAATGAGAATATTTTATTTTTAAATTCATTTATTTATTGACATTTTCTTCAAGAAACATAATGCTTAAAATTCTTTTTGGGTAAAATATGTGGACATGTTTTTTAATTGTTTCGTCTTAAGGTTAAAAAAAATACTTCAGAGATTCAGAGGACCGCCCCATATACCATGGTATATTTGTGGAAGAGAAAACAAAATCAACAAAATCTAATTAATGAATACTTGAAAATTCATTATCTGTATGTTCTGTATGACATTCTCTAGGCATTCTGCCATAATTATCAACACTGATACACAAGTTGTTTGTTTAGCGCCTGTTAAACAATTAAATGGTGATCAAGCGCTCGTTCGGCTGTTGTTACAGTTGGCAAACTTTCCTCGAAAAGTGCTGCGCTCTGTTGATCAAACATTACCCAGCACAGCTTTCTGCTTTTTCAGAAAACACCTCTGCGTTTTTTCGCTTCTGCTGCTTTTCTGCAGTCGTGTGGCATAAAAGCACTTTTTGCAAATTGAAATAATGGTTAATTATCTGGATTGGTAACAGATGCAGCAGTCACTGCAGAGTCCCTGGTTCTCGGGACCACAGTGAAGAAAGAAAATATACATTTGCCCTGCATTGCAGCCAACAATGTTCAACATGACACACTGTTTTGACAGAGAAGAGAATAAGAGGGAGGGAAACCTATACGTGTCGAATGCATATAGCCGTATTTGTCATTATCAGAGTTAATAATGCACGATGCACTTTTTTGTTCTTGTGCTAATATTCCTGGTTTCCATGTTAAATTCTGAGAGCGTTTAATGGGCCGTTCATTAGTTTTAGCAGATTAATAGTGCAGGTTTCCACCCAGGCAATTCTCTCTGACAGAAGTTGAGCTTTTTCCAAATTACACCTTTATGCTGTTATTTCTGTCAAAGAGTGCTGGATGAAAGATCACCTTGTTGGCTATATAATTAGCAAAGAATTTGACCATAAATGGAAAATAAAACTCATTTAAGAAGGAAAGCATAGCAATTAAAGCTGTAGAAAGTGTTTGTGTCTTTTTAAAAATAGTTCAAATGTCATTTAAATGTTTCCCTGAAGCTTTCCATAAGATATTTATAATATGAGATTGTGATGATTGATGCATCCAATGAAATGCGGCTGTAGTCATCCCAATGTAATACTGGGCGTGTAAAGGCAGTAAAAGTGAGATTTGTGTTTGTGGTGTGCATGTCTATTCACAGAAACTGCAACACAGGATCAAAGCAATTCTATTAAAGGGGTCATGAACTGCCTTTTTAAAATTATTTTGTACTGTTCTCTGAGGTCCACTTATAATGTTATCTAGATTTTTACATCCAAAAACATCATAATTTAGAAGTAATAGGCTATTTTCTGTCCTGTTTTTAATACCCTCATCAGTACGCTCTGTTTTAATAGGCATGGCGGATTGTAGACTATGAAGTAAACACCCACTGCTATGATTGGCTAATAGTTGTGTATGATTGACAGTCTGCATCCTTAATAGATGGACGCTGCTGTGATTTAGGTTAAAAACGCATAAATACTCACTACATATCAAACAATCTATAATAACAGACAAAGCAATAGTGACAGGGTTGCCAGGTTTTCACAACAAATCCCACCCAATTGCTACTCAGTTTCTAGGGAGTCCCCCACGTTCTGGAGGGTAAAATACGTGTTTTTTGACGGGGTTTCCCTGGTAAAATTCGCATTCCAGGGGCTAAATATCACATTATTGGGGTCGCTTCAACCCGTGGACATGAAAAACAACCCGCGGCAACAGTGTTAAAGTAGCCCAATTCCACAGGAAAACCGCAGACTTAGCAACACTGAATAGAGATCATGTCATGAAAACGGTTACTCAAACTTGTGTTGCGACATTAGTGTCGCATCCAATATAGTTGGCACAGCATCGTCTTTTAGTTTCATTTTTTTCTGAAAATCCTGCGTCGAATTGTGTCTTGTTTGTGTAGCGCCCCTAGGCCTATCTCCTGGTACTACAGGGCGCTCCTGGGTTCTTAAATGAATCCTAGTTAACTGTATATAATATATGGAATTC
>JAFVLL020006204.1:0-27676 GCA_021397915.2 Tor tambroides | reverse complement strand
GTACTTCTATACAAGCTGCACATTGACTACTCTAATATATATCCCAGTTTCATTTGTGCAGTATTGTCCCTTGAGAAGAAATACTAAAATTGTTGATGAAATGTGAGGGGTGTACTCACTTTTGTGAGATACAGTAAGTGTTTCATTTAAATTAAAAATGCATTCAATGATGGCAAGGTGAAAAAGTCAACAAGCCCAATGATTAAGTCAATTAAATTACTCTTGAAATAATGAGAGTCCTAGAGAACTGTTGTTCTGAAACAGATTATATATACAAATATGCATTCATACACATATACATTTGAATCTTACAAACAGGAAGTCTCAAAACAGACTAAGTTGAAGTCCCAGTACGTTTCGTACAGCACGTACTCCGCTCTTGGGGTTACTCATGGCTGCCTTTGTGCAAATCTGTGATTAGTTCCCTAAGGCTCCTTCTTTATTTTCAGTGAACAACATTTTTTTTTTTTCACTCATTGCATATTTAATAATAGTATTGTTGTCTAATATTCATATTCCTATCTGTTGTTAACTTTTCACGTTACTTTAAATAAATACGTTTAACATTAATTAAATGTTTAACATGCCAGTTTAGCACATTTACAGAATGATAATATATGATAAAGTTTTAATTATTGTAATTATTAATAATAATTGTTAGTTCTATTTATTTATTTATTTATTTATTTATCATTTAATTATAATTAAATATGTTAAACTTTATTAATTAAATGTTTAACTCAACAAATATTCATAATATTTCATAATATTAAAAGTTTTAACCTATATATAAATAATGCTGTGAAAATGAAATTAAATAGATATTTTTTATGCATTACTATTTTAATGGGATATGGTGTATGGGATGTATTGCAAATAAATAAGACACAATGTCAATGTAAAATATAGTAAATAATTTCTAGGTAGTATTTCAGTAATTTGCTTTACTGCAATGTTAATATAAAAGACAACTAATTAATAATACCGAAAGAAAGAAAGAAAGAAAGAAAGAAAAATGTGTTTTCTATGAAAATACAGCTTTTTTATATTTTATGAAGGGGGATCATCATACTTTGGGATCCTTGGCATCAAAAATTATTCCCTGCTTCCCTGATCATAAAAATACTGGGCAGCTTGCCATAAACCTTATCTTTATCACTTACTGTGACATTTTCCTCTTGTTTTCAGATCATAGTGGGAATCATCCTCCTTTACTACCTCCTGGGAATAAGTGCCTTGATAGGGGCCACAGTCATCACCCTCCTGGCTCCGGTGCAGTACTTTGTAGCGACCAAGTTATCAGATGCACAAAAAAGTACATTGGTGAGCTCCTTTACTTTGTTTAATGTCTTAACCTGTGCTTGAGTGACTGTGCAAATACAGATTTTGTTCAAATAACAGATGACATTTGTACAGGAAAGCCAGAGCTTGTCCAAATGATAAACTGGTCAAATATTGAGCTCAAATAAGACCCAGGAGATTTTAAGAGCCTCTAGCATTGTTGCTAATGTTTGATTTATGCATTGACACTCAGGAATATTCCAGCGAGCGGCTGAAGAAGACCAATGAACTGCTGCGGGGTATCAAGCTCTTGAAGCTGTATGCTTGGGAGCATATCTTCTGCTCAAGTGTGGAGGAGACCCGGGGCAAAGAGCTCACCAGCCTGCAGACCTTTGCTCTCTACACCTCCATATCCAGTAAGATGCCTCAGCTTTCACAGTTACCTCAGATAATAATAGGACAGTCCAAAAGCAGCCGTGCGTGTTAGAGTCGGGTTAGAGATGTAGTGTAGTGCAAGGTGATATTATATTACTGAGACATCTTAGGGTTCTTAGTTTTAAAGGAAAAATAACACCTATTTATTTGTAAATATTGGTTAAAACTGTGTGCAATAGCCACTCACACTCTCATTTGTATCAGCAGCAATTTTGGCAGGAACATAAAATGCGAATCTCCCAGCTGGCCAAATTCACACAGCATTGTGAGTTATCACTGCCCACAGGCATTACTGCAAACAGTGATGGACCAAATGTAGCAGTTTTATTTGAGATAATTACCATGTTTAGTGCAAAATTGAATTTAAATTTTTTTATATATATAAATATTTTTTAACATTTTAAGAATTATAAATCATTCATTTTTCAAATCATTTTTTATATTTATGTGTTTGAAATACATCAATATTAATGGATTGGTCTTTTTTATTTGAAAAGATGGAAATGCTTCAAAGCTGAGCCAGGCTCAGCACTAAGTGAAAATAGCAAAGGATTCTATTTACACTAAGTGAAAATAGCATATTTTCTTAGCGATATGCTATTTACACAAAGTGCAAATAGTTATAGATTCTATTTACACTATGTTAAAATAACAGGATTTTCTTCTATTTATACTACTTATTGCAAATATTGGCAATTATCTGCACCTCAGTATTATAGTACACTATAAAACAGTATGTAATATTAATGTATTGAGTGTAAATTATCATTTTAATTCAAATTATTAAATGGATGCCACCTTATTGGGACAATATGAGCCCTCCCTACACCTACCCTAACCCTGTGCGATACTTTTTCAACTTTTCGATTATTTCCTTCATTTTTATTGAAAATAAATGCCTTTCTGGTGTGATATGTGATTTGGAAAGGGAAAAAAAAGTTTGGCAAAAGGCAGATTTGAACCTGGGTCGAAAATGACTACTGCATATGCTTTACCATCTATGCCATTGGAGCTGTTATTAGACTATTGTCTTTTGTAGTGTTGACTAGCCAAATCACACATTGGTGGGCGAAGTTAATGTAAATAGCCTCTGCCAACAAGGTGGGCTGTTTGCACTTAGACACTCCGTTTTTTTTTTTCTTTTATCAAAACATCCAGTAATTTTTTATTAAATAATGCTAAATATTTTAATAAATAAAGGTAAGAAATATAGCCTTTAAGAAACATTCAAAGCACTGCACACAAACTACAATCAAGAGCTGCTGGCTGCATCTGTGGAGTGTTTTTGACAGTGATGCTCTCTAAAGATGTTCTGATTTAAGTCAAGGTTACACCACAAAGGCCTAGTCTCTCTCTCATCTCTTATCGCTGAATTTTGCGACATTAGCAATATTGGAGAAGGACTGTGTTGCTCAGCAGGAGAATATCCTGCATGCAGTGCTGCAAAGAGACTTCAGGTTCATGCATCATTCAGTCTGAATCACTGCTTTCTTCCCTGCTGAGTTTACTGCAGAGGATCAACGAATTTGGATTTCTCTTACAAAGGATCCACTGGTTTCAATTCTTCACTACTTATTCTTCAATGAACAACAACTAGGTAAAAGAATCACACAAAAAAAAACCTCAGGAAAAATGTAGCAGGAGGCTAAGTGTGGACACCAAAAAACCTTCCAGCTTCAGCAGAAAAGGCAGAAGAAAGACCCATCAATGTGATTAAACTATAGACCAGCAGGAGTGTGAATTACAACAATAGCACAGAAATCTGCTGGCATAGTCAGCAAACCCAGCAGATCTCAAAGGATATAATCTTAGATTTTACTTTTATCCTACAGACCCTGTAGGTATTGATATCAAAAAACGTCTTGTCTCTGGACTGAACCTTTGTCGACTCATATGAAATAAGTTGTAATGGCATTTCTGGCTGCCATCAGTCCTTCCAGCACATAAAGCTCACAGCAGAGTAATGCACCATGTCGGCAGGTACGACTACAGGTCATTTCTTCTCTATGTACTCTATGTACTGGTGATGGTTACTACAGTTTCAGGTTAAATGTCAGGGACGCTTCAGTCAATAGAACAAAAATCCCATTCATTTTCCTCATAGAAATATTGATCTTTGACAATTCCTTTGAAACCTTTAAAGTCAGAAACACCATGAGTTCCAAGGTTATTAATAGCCAGCAGTGACCATCTATTCCCTGAAGAATTGTGAATTGATGGATTGAATCAAAATGCTCCAAAGCTGACATATCATTACAAGTAAATGTTAAATTTACAAAAGTAACAGTAAAGACTATAGAACCGTATAGAATTGGGTCAAAAACATAAGTGAATCTAAAGCAAAAAAAAAAAAAAAAAAGTAGGCAGCTCTGAATCAAAAAGGCCAGTGCAGGAATGTGTTTGCTTGTCATTATGCGTTATCTGTGTGAAATCCCGCTGAGATTTGTAGTTATCAGCTATGAAGGATTGTAGGGATTGTAGGGCTTTAAGCTGGTCCACAGGGTGCTAATTAAAATTTGAACAGACATTCATGAGTTATGAATGCAGTCAAGATTCGTTTGCCCTCATTTAATGGAACATGAAAGTGTACATTTGTGAGAACGATAGTGAGAAACAATCAGATCCGTTCCTCGGTGTAATGAAAGAGTATAGCTGCCAATAGCAATTCATCAGCAATTAAATAATAGTAGTTGTCTAAACAGATATTTGCTGATTTACTTTTGACCAACTTTATTCATTAATTTGCAAGATTGAGGCATCTATGCATTCAATAATGTCAGCAGCCACCTGCCAAACCACCATGCAGATCCAGCATCTCTCAGCAATCAGCAACTTCTTGAATGTGCTGAAGTTTCTTACACTGCTGAATGTAGGATTCACTCAACTGTGGCACTTCCAGTTGAAGCTGTTCACAAGAGCAAGTGCATTAATGAGATTGCACTTTCCACTATGTAGTTTGGAGGCTGAGTCTGCTGCCCCAGAACATATGTACATACACATACTGTATATTGATTGACGGACAGATTGATTGATTGATTGATTGATTGATTGATTTACTTAAACTGTAAACAAAACATAAACAAACCTTTGTGCCATATGCAATAAGTCTTTGAATAAAGGGTAGGACTGGAGTGTTTGTGTTTGGAGAGGTGAATGTATCAAGTATTTATTTGATTATGTGAATGTTTTGTATTGTCATTGTTACATTTATAATTAAGCGTTTAATTTTTATATTTTAATGCATTTATTTACTTTTAAGTGTGTTTATTTTATTTTTATTTTTAAATGTATTTTTATTTAAGGAATGTATTTTATATTTGGTAGGAATATTTAATTTTTTTATATTTTATCATTAAATGTTATGTTTTATTTAGTCATATATATATATACATAGTTCTGAAATTTATTTATAATTTTACTTATTTACTTCATACATTTTTTAAATGCAAATATTATTTTAATTGATTTACTCTTTAATGTGTTTTTTATTTACTTTTAAAAATGTACATATTTACATTTAATTATTCATTTAGAAATGTATTTTATTTTTGCTAGAAATGTAGCTTTTTTCATTAATTAAATGGTATGTTTTCTTTACTGTTTAAATGAAATGTCATGATTGTTCAAAATCATCAGTAAAAATCTTATTTTCAGAAACACAGATACTAAATCATATCAGTGAAAAATATTATTATTGGAGTTGTAGATAAAACAAAGATTACTAGAGTATTTTTTACAATAAAGCATATTTCAGGGTTTTTTACTTCAGAATTTCACATTTAATTCAGTGTATTGCTTGCCATTTCTTTCTGAATTATTTGTGAAATTTACTAGCAATTTCTGTGTAAAAAAAAAAAAAGTTTTATTCAAATTTTTCACTTGAGTGTACATGATTTCTCAATATTTTTATGTAGCATAATAACATACTGTAAAACTTTTATTTCTTTATTTGTTTCGTTTTGCCCCTCTAGGGAAATTAGTTTCTCTACAGCAACATTTAATTTAGCAGTGAAATCTGCTGTAGAAGTTGGTTGTCTGTAAAAGTGCTTGTCCGTATGTAGAAAGTCCTCTGAGCTTCAGATCCGGGATAATAGTGAAATATATCATGCTTACAGGTGTCTGCTGAGCCATGGGCCTCGGGTTATAACACTGGTAGATCATTGTCAGTGTTCATATACAGGTTGTAATGAAATCGCTTGCTCACCTGGACACTGGAGGAATGGTAGAGGAGCTCTGCTTCATCTCAATATGTCTTTACCACATAGTGGACATATATGTAACGCTGTATATTCTACTGGGAAATTACTTGGTACTATTCTATCAAGTGACAGCATATGGACACATGGATAAATGAGGGCAATGAAAAAAGTGTGTTCACTGCACCTTTCTGCATCTTCTTTTTTTTCCAAATAAACTTTTTTTGTCTTCACAGTATTTATGAACACAGCTATTCCCATTGCAGCGGTTCTCGTTGTAAGTATAATACACTCAATATAATATCTGTTCTTTATTGAAACTAGAAACGTATACAGAAGCAGTTGAAGTGATCACATGTGGGTTTTTTAGACGTTCGTGGCTCATGTTCATCTGTCGGATGATGCAGATCTGTCCCCTGCTGTGGCCTTTGCCTCTCTCTCGCTCTTCCACATCCTGGTCACTCCTCTGTTTCTGCTGTCCAGCGTCGTCCGCTCCACCGTCAAAGCCCTGGTCAGGTCAGTTACAAACCACTGATACTGCATAAGACACATTAAATAAAATATTAGGAATTAAATGAAAGTGAAATTAAAAACAGCACACTAGGTTTTTCATCAGATTCTTTAACCCTGTAAAGTGTGACATATGCAATAAAAAAAAAAAAAAAATTCTCAAATGGAAATATTTCTGAACTTTTAGACAAAATATTTTAAACTAAATCTAAAAAAACATATTTGCTTGATGATGAAAAAAATGTTTGTTTTTTTATTGAGTATCGTATTTGATATGGTTTTTTTTTATTGCGACTTTTTAGCTCACAATTGTGGCTTTTTTCCTCAAAATTAGAGCAAATTGCAAAATATAAACTCGAATTGTAAGAGAAAAGGTCTCAATCGAGCTTTTATTTTTTATTCCTGAATGAAAAAAAGCTAAATTGTGAAATTTTATTTCAGAATTCTGAGAAAAAAAATTCAGAATAGCAAGAAAAAAAAAAAACTGTATTCTGAGTTTATATCTTTCAATTCAAAATGGCAAGTTTATATATATATATATATATATATATATGTATGTATATGTGTTTCAAAAAAATACACTGTGTGTATACATATATATGTATATATATATATATATATATATATATATACACAGTGTATTTTTTGAAACTGCCTTCCAAAGTATAGCAACTACTTCATATAATAATCATATAAATATCAGTTGTCACTCTGTGTCTCCCAATAATATGACTAATTAAGTTGATATTTAAATGCTTATTTTTATGATCAAAGCTTTGTAATTTTTATTGTGGGCTCAAACCTTGTAATGCAATGCTATAAAATGATGGTGAGAGATGAAAAAAGAAACGTTCCTCAAAAAAGTGATGATCATGTTTGATGCTCACATAAAAAAAATCACATATGGATAATCAAGCAAACCTAAGTTGTTTCAGTCCATCTGAAGTGTTCATCTTGAAATATCGTTAACAATAAAGGGCCAGATTTACTAAACAGGGCAAATTAGCATTAGAGTGCAATTCCATAAAAGCACAGATGGGAGGGGAAAATTCTGCGTGTGATTTACTGACAATTCGCGCATTAAAGAACACAGACACAGCCAGATCATTTCTATAATGACCAGCACAATCTACCAAGAGCAGCGCAAATTAGCGCCTGCTTTAAGACATGCTTTTTTGGGCGTTAAATAATGGCGCAAATACCAGTAATTTGACGAGTGCAAACGTTAGTAAATCGCATTAAGTGGTTCATTTTAATACTCTCATCCCATAAATTTTGCATCTGAAAGGGAAACTCCCACAAATGCATATTCAATAAGATCAGGCACAAAAATAACTGTGTTCACGCCTTTTCAGCACTAATTCTTCACTGCACGTCTTTGGTAAATCCTGACAGTACTATTTTAACGCCAAAAGGCGGTTTGCGCTGACGCAAGCTGATAGTAAATCTGGCCCAAAGTTTCTTATGTTCACTTTATAAAAATTAGTAAAGATTTCACAGCAAAAAGATTATGATTATACTAAAAGGCTTTACTTGCTACAGTAATCAGTCAGATGACAGAAAACATAGTAGATGTACAACAGGTTTTTTCAACAAAGTTTTGATCATTTTGAGGAATATCAAATATAATAGAGTAGGCTTTGTAGGGTTAAACATTCAACTTTTTTATTATTTTCCTTTTTTATTATGCAGACTTCTTCTGCTGCACCAATTACATGGTGCAATTTACAGCTTAATTTGTGTGTGGTGTTTTGCGATAGCAGTCGCTCTGCTTATGACAGTGATTTACAGCCAACAATACAGGTTCAGGATTTACAGGTTTTAATTAACCACCCAGGGATATAATGAATTGGCCCCGTGTGTTTCTCATGTCAGTGTGTGATAAATCACGTCAGATCAGCCGTGCGCTTCTTCACTTCTCATTGCAAATGTGAACACATTTGAGAGCGAAGGCTGTATTTATAGTGTACAAGCAGGTCATAGATCAGTGCTGTCTGGAAAACAAGCCACCGCTCTCAATATATGTCAAGAAGGAAATCAACTGGCCGCTAGTGATAAACATGTTTCATGATAGCATCAGCTGTTTCCAGTGACTTTTGCAACATCTATTTGCAACAAAACACTCTAGACTAGAGAATAAAATACGTCTGTCTGACGTCTCTAAGTCTTGTTTCTTTCTGGATTTATTTCCTGCATGTTGGGCCGTGGTTGTATTTTAGACTGGAATTGAATGGCAAGCAGTAGACAGTGCAGATTTTCTCACAAAGAAAGATTTTTAATAATAATAATAATAATTCATTACATTTATATAGCGCTTTTCAAGGCACTCAAAGCGCTTTACATACAAGGGGGGGATCTCCTCAACCACCACCAGTGTGCAGCATCCACCTGGATGATGCGACGGCAGCCATACTGCGCCAGAACGCCCACCACACACCAGCTTACTGGTGGAGAGGAGACAGAGTGATGAAGCCAATCAGTGTATGGGGATGATTAGGAGGCCATGATGGTCAGAGGCCAATGGGCAAATTTGGCCAGGATGCCGGGGTAACACCCCTACTCTTTTTCGAAGGACATCCTGGGATTTTTAATGACCACAGAGAGTCAGGACCTCGGTTTAACGTCTCATCCGAAAGACGGATTTTTAGTCAATAGAGCTATAATGTGATGATACCGTAGCTCGGTTATTAATTACACACGAAGTATAAACTTTAGTCCTATTTCATTTTCTAGGAAAGGTCTCAGAATGTCACCAAACTGGAGTTATTTACATATAAGTAGAAAGTCCAGTTGTAGTGATTGAATATGATATGTTTTCTTCTGGCCAGTGTTCAGAAGCTCAGCGAGTTTTTCTCCTGTGATGAGATTGGAGGTGAACAGGAGCCCAGAGCGACTGTCCTGCCCATTTCAACCAATCACAAGAAGTATCAGGCCCTGGTAAGTCAAGGCAGTTCACCATAAATGCTTATACACATCAAGAGTGAAAGAAATGGCGAGATAGATAGATAGATAGTGACCTTATGTCTGAAATTAATTTAATGCTTTATAGGAATAAGAATGAGTTTTTTTCTATGATGGAATGGTCTGACCTCTAGTCTGACATTTGTTTCAGTTCGCCATGAAAAAACAAAACCTGTAGATGAATGTGTGAATAGGCCCACAGAAATGCATTATTTTGATTAAATATCAAATTTTAGTTTTGATATGAATAGGCCTTAAGACTTATGCAGCCACACTTTCAGTAATCCAGCCCCACTCATCTTCATATTGTGATGAAAAAGGCAGATATTTTTATTCATGACTGTGACTGTACATTATTTATGTTTGTAATATCACAGTATTTGTTGGTATGGAGAGGTTCACACTGTTAAAGAGACTGTTCACGCTGAGCTTGATCAGATATGTTGTTTTTCTCACCTCTGATAAAGCCTCTGAAGGTGGTGAACCGTAAGCGGCCCATCAGAGAGGACTGGAACAGCTTCGCCCTTCAGAGCGAGCAGGAGGACGAGCCGCTGGCGGTGGAGGATGAAGATATCTGCATCAAGGTGATACTAATACAGGTTATTTCTGTACTCAGGCTGTAAACATGAAACTGAGAGCCCATTATGAGAGAGAATAACAGTCATCCTCCTCTATGTCCATTCCAGATCACAAATGGATATTTCAGCTGGACTGATGGAACCCCAACCTTGTCCAATGTGAATATTAAGATTCCTTTTGGTAAGTCCTGTCAAAAATACATCTACACATATTGGTGGTGGCTCATGTTGCTTTGAATCTGGCTTGTGGTATTTCCTGATCCCTTCTATACTAATTTAAAACATATAGCTTACCCATAAATGAAAAATCTCATGACATGTGGAACCCAATAGTAGATGTTTTGAAGAATATGCAGGCTGCTCTTTTCCATACAATAAAAATTTTAATGGTTGCTCATGCTGTTAAGCTCCAAAAGGACACAAAGTGTCATAAAAGTGGCCCATATGACTTATGTGATATATTCCAAAGCTAAATAATCATTTTGCATGTAGAAAGGATTTAAATTTAAATCATTATTTGTGACCCTGTACCACAAAACCAGTCATAAGGGTCATTTTTTTGAAATTGAGGTTTATATGTCATCTGAAAGCTGAATAATTAAGCTTTCCATTGATGTATGGTTTGTTAGGATATTTGGCCGAGATACAACTATTTGAAAATCTGGAATCTGAGGGTGCAAAGAAATGGAGAAAATCGACTTTAAAGTTGTCCAATTTTGATATATTTATGGTAGGAAATTTACAAAATATCTTCATGGAACGTGATCTTTACTTAATATCCTATAATGATTTTTTGGCATAAAAGAAAAATCGATAATTTTGACCCACACAATGTTTTTTGGCTATTGCTACAAATATACCCGTGCCACATAAGGTTTTGTGGTCCAGGGTCACATTTGGTGAAAAACCAAGAATTTTTTATTTGAATGAACTATTATTTGAAGATACACTTGTCTTGTTGCTCCATGAAACCATTTATCTTGATTCTTGATTCATTCTCTCTGCAGGTCAGTTAACTATGATTGTGGGCCAGGTGGGTTGTGGGAAATCATCTCTGCTGTTGGCTGCGCTGGGCGAGATGCAGAAGATCTCTGGCACTGTTATATGGAACAGGTGAGAATACAAGGTTTTTTTAGATGGTCATGCAACAATACAACAATAACGACATGAGGAAAAATATTCTTAGAATCACTTTTAGAATGATTTTTTCCAGCTGTTGAATATTAAAAACATTGACAGCTAATCCACCTGTCGTCAAAGAGCTCAAGCATTTAAAGAGAAGAAAAAAAAAATTGCAGTGATTGCTTATAATAAACTGAACATTATAGTCCATTGGTGTGGACGCTAATATAGTTATCATAATACACATCACTTTTAGTGTGAATGAGCCTTGACTATCTTGCAATTCTGATTTTTTTCTCTCAATTCTGACGTTTTTCTCAGAATTGCAAATTTATATCCCTAATTCTGCCTTTATAACGCTCAACTATGAGTTAAGTCAGAATTGTGAGATAATGTCCAATTGTTATAATGTCTAATGTGGGGGGAAAAAAGACTGACAATTTTCTTACAAATCTTATAAGTTTATATCTCACTATTCTGACTTAACTCATAGTTGAGCATTATAAAATCTGAATTACGGGATATAAACTTGCAATTCTTAGAAAAAAGTCAAAATTGAGAGAAAAAAAGTCAGAATTGAGAGGAAAAAGTCAGAATTGTGAGATATAAACTCGAAATTCTGCGAAAAAAAGTCAGAATTGCGAGAAAAGTCAGAATTAAAAAAATGAGAGAAAAAAAGTCTGAATTGCGAGAAAAAGTCAGAATTGTGAGATATAAACTCGCAATTCTGCAGAAAAAAGTCAGAATTGCGAGAAAAGTCCGAATAAAACAATTGAGAGAAAAAAAAGTCTGAATTGCGAGAAAAAGTCAGAATTGTGAGATATAAACTCAGATTTCTGAGAAAAAAGTCAGAATTGCAAGAAAAAAGTCAGAATTGTGAGAAAAAACATCAGAATTGGGAGATACATTTTTTTTATTTTTTTTTATTCAGAGGTGGAAATGGGCTTCCATAAACAAGCCAAACTCCCATTTTTCTGTAAATAAAAGGTTTAGCACATCAAAATGTTTACTGATGTAGCTAATGGAAATGCTATTTATTGTTACAATTTTGCAAGGGTCGACAAAAATTCTGTAAATTCTGTGTTGACGCTTCAAAAAGCTAATTTGGAAACACTTTTTGTTGAGGAAAAGGACTTTAACACAAATAAATGTTGTGTTGCATGCAGGGGCGCCGCAATGATTTCTGGGCCCCCTGGACAGCATATTCATTCGGGGCCGTGGGGGGGGGTCCCCCTCCCCTCTGTAGAAATCATGATGGTGTTCCCCCTCCATACAGATCGCGTTCCGTGTTCCCCTCGGGAAATCACGTTCCGGGGGTTCTCCTTGGTCGGTAGAAATCGCGATCACGTTTCCCCCTCGAGGGGCCCCCCTCCATCGTCGGGCCCTTAGAATCGTCCTAACCTACCCCCCCGTTACGGCACCCCTGGTTGCATGACAGATTTATACATGCGTCCACGTCTCATTGAAGCACTGAAAGACAGCACGTCATAAGATTATTATCACTCTTCAAATGTTTATTTCCTCCTCGCCTGTCTTTCTCGGTTGAACATAGGGTTGTGGTGGAAAGGATGAAAGATGGACATTTGCTGTTAATTGAAGAACTCTAATCGATAGTAGAAGTGGTCACCCTAATTTCATACCCAGGCCTGGTTGAAGTGATTGGTGTGTTGACAGGATTGAATCCCATTTGTCCATGAGAGCTCTCCGAATAAAAGTGCTGTGTGCAGAGAATACATTGCAATGAGTAATGGCTTTCATAAAGAGCTTGAAATTGTTTTAATGAGACTGGATGTTTTGGGGATTGGTAATTCTCAGTCACTATTATATAAAGAAAAATTCTCAGTTAAGTGAGATTCTGTTTTGTGAGCTTATATAACACAATTATGCAAAGTCTCTAGATGATATAAAGTTGCTTATCGTGTTACCAGCTTCTGTTAATATGTCAAAGAAAATCTGAAGTAATGTGGTTGTTCAGTTTCAGGCTTGTGAAAAACACAGCAGGACCTTATAAAGGAGTAATTGGACTGCCACTGGTATTGATTCCCAATTTTGTGAGCCATCAGTTGACCCACGAAGAATCAATATTGATTTGGCGGGGGGGCCAGAATTTTGGAAACTGGATCTATTAGAGTCATCATGAGGAATCAGATTTCCTTTATTTTGACGATGCTCAATGTGCTATGAAAACAAGCTCTGAGCTCAAAACTTCCTTTCTAAGCCAGAAAAAAAAGAGCATTTATTTGTTCGTTCGTTAGTTTGTTCATTCGTTAGTTCGTTCGTTCATTCATTTTTTCTTTTTCTTTCTTTCTTTCTTTCTTTCTTTCTTTCTTTCTTTTTTTCTTTCTTTCTTTCTTTCTTTCTTTCTTTCTTTCTTTCTGTTTATATTTTCCATTTTCATTTTAATTTTTAAGTTTGATTTTTTTATATATATTTCTATTTAGCCTCAATTTATTTGTATTTTAGTTTTAATAATTTTAGAACTTCAGTTTATTTTATCCCATTTATTAGTTTTTCCATCTAATATATATATATTTATTTATTTACTATAATTCTTAATAACTTCTTTAATTCTTAATATTCTCTTTTGGGAATACAAAATATAGAAGTTATACATTATGTGTACAGGTAAATAATATTTGAAATTAAGAAGGAAACTGTATTTAGAAGATAATGGTCCGTTCTTAAGATTGTTTTTGCGAATAAAGCCCCTGAACTTCCTCATGTTTATCAGATGCATCTGTCACATGACTCTCAGTGTCAAACGCTGTTGCAACTGACCAGTCACACATAAACTGCACATTTCACCAGTGTGATCAAAGTGGAACATCATTGCAATAAAAAGGTCATAATGTGTCAGTGCATCCCATAATTCCTCAAATGTCAGCAGATCAAGGGCAACGGGGCCATTTCAGGAATACTTTGTTGCTTATGTTGTTGGGCACTAGAAACCTTTCCCCCACCCTCTACATGTCACACATCTGACCTTCAGACATCAGAGGCTGTGATGTTCCCATCCACCATCATATCAAGTCCACAAATTAGTCACCTGTTCATCACCCCATGCTCTCATTCAGGCTATTAGTGATTATAATGTTGATTTGGGGCTTGTGTTTTGATGTTTGCACACGCTTTTAATCCGGGGCCAAGCACAATACAGAAGGGCGTTTGTTCAAGGATCAGTCCCTCCTGGCAACAACCAACCAAATGAGCTCAAATCAAAGTGGCTACTTACGATAACAATGGGATTAGACTAACAATGCTGATCCACTTAAAGTGTTTTAGATTACAATATAAAAGAGATGTTCACATCTGTAAGATAGAAGCATGATTTGGAAGCAGTCAGTGAAATGAAAAGGTTACCCGTTTGAGCCGTCTGAATCAAAATACCCTCTCAGACCGGAAACAAATGCTCTTTTAATGAGTTAAAGCCAAATAATGCCTTTATTTTAATTTGAGAGTAACTCTAGCGCCCCTTGAGTATTGAAGTTTGTTACTGCAACCACAATGCACTGACCAAGCACTTGTTTATGCGTTTTCCTAAATGCATAAAGTATCTGACCCCAAAGGACACGTAGATCCTACAGAATGACATAAGATGAATTGTCCACGAGTTATTTCAGCACTTGTCTTCTCACCATGTGCACATTGACTCTATGAGAAGAGAACCATCTCCAGTATTCAGATAGCTTGCATGTTATGTGTGCCCAGTAAGCTGAGGGTGCAGAAAAATGTATGTTATGTCTAAAAATAGACTACAAAGCCTTACAGCACAAAATATCTCCTTGAACAGTTGTCTAGTTTTCAAGCAGGCTAAATGTGGGTCTTGAAAAAGCAAATGTTTATGCTACCAGTATCAAAATTTACTGTATTAACTGGGTGTTGTCTAATTGGAAAGGAAATGGTTTTTACGTGTGATTGTTCATGTTGGATACAACGTTTCTGGCTGATGATCAGAGAGTATAATGCACCATGGCAAGAAAACCTCTCTTTTATCTGAATCATTTATCAGAGAAATGACTCTCACAGCTTCTGATCTCAACATGTCATGTCCAAAACGTTGTAAATAAGATATTTGTAGTAAGTAATAGATAAGCGAAATAGTCTTTGATCTCTGATAGTTGTTGCTTGTAAACATTTACTGTTGTTTATTTTTTTGTCTGATAATTTGTTTACGAAAACAGTTTAAGAAACATGCTAAGAATGTTTTGTAAATAACATTCTAAATATATGGGTTCAGAATTTTCTGTATTCTTAAAGTTTGTTTTTACAAACAAGATGGTGAGAGTATCAATATTTCTTTTCTCAATCATTTACCAGACAAACTGTTTATCTGCCCAGATAAATGACTTCAGCAGCTTGAAATGTCAACATTTAATGTCTAAACACAAATTTACAACACATGTTAGCTGTTAGTTAACTGTTGCTATTTTAGAAGTAGTAAATAAGTAGTAAGTATAGTAAATAATTAGTAAATATAGTAATTGTTTTTTCTGTGAACATTTACTGCTACCAAAACATTTCCTGTTATTGTTACTTTGCAACATCACAAATGTTAGCTTTCAAGCAGTCATTGGTAATAATAAAATATAATTTAATAATATAATAATTGTTAAAAGAAGTTAATATATTAATTACATTTTAATATATTTAATATTTAATATAAATATAAATTAAATATATATTTGAATTCAATTATATTTAAATTTGAATTATATTTAAAGTTATATTTAAATAAATTTAATATAATAATTACAGATTTTTTATAAATAATTTAAGACTCCATAATTTTCTGTATCATTAAAATTTGTATAATAATTATATTACTGATATTTTATAAATTATTTGTCTTTGAGTTTAATTTATCTTATTGGGTGCTTATACCATGATATATTGTTAAGCTTAGCTCCTCTCTACAAATGCCATGTCATGGTTTTCATAATGTCAGTCATTTTATAATGGCACATGGTGGTTAATTACATCTCACAGTATGGTGTCTAAAAATCACCTTCCTGGAGCTGCATGCGTCCTCTGCTTTCTACAGTTCTCCCTCATGTGGATTGACAGTTCACAGTACATAACCATTAAAACAATCACTAAGAAGAGGTAATGAAGGTCGAAATGGAAAATGGTTAAGGCCAAACATGTAACAATAAGATTTAACCTCCAAAACAGCCTCTCTTAAATTGACGTGTTCAGTCCTAGCTTAACTACAAATCCATCATTGAAAAACACTGAAGAGAAATGTGTCAGATGGCTGTAGATGTGCATTTTTTTTCTTCTGGTTCTTCTTTTTCCGGGATTGAAAGGACAGAGCTTAAGAGCTTCGACAGCAGCTAATGCCTCCAGGCAGCAGAAAAGCTCTTATTTATATTCCTGTTGACTTTTCAAGGACAGTTTTGTTTTGTTTAGCCTCAGAGCTAATTTCAATTCTAGCAGTGGCACTTTATGGATTTATTTTGTACGCCATTGTATCTTGCCTTTCAGAATCCTTGCAATATTTCAGCAGTATGCTTATCCTTGACCGGAATCTCTTAGAAATGTAAATTTAAATAATACAAAAAAAAAAAGCTCTGATTTTAGCTCTGATAATTTTCTCCCTCAGCACAGTTTATCAGAATCTGTGCACATAAATATCTTTGAGTTATTAATGTTCTGTGTGTTATTTTGCAGACTGCCCACTCTGGATGCAGAAGGAAATGAAAGGTTGGTTCTTTTGTCTTACAAAGCTGCAAAACATAAACATTTATCATGTCTGTTAATTATTGTGTACGCGCTGTGGGTGTGTGGAGGTGTCCTGTCATGCTGTGCAGTGCTGATGCTTTGCTCTGTGTTTGTTGGCATTAATCCCTCAGCTTTGTTCAGAGCCCAGAGCTCTGTATTTCCTCTCAGCCACTCACCATTCACTGTAACCTTTTTAAAATATCTGCCATTATTGTAGCATTACGTGTTTTGCTGGAGTTTTTGACATCTAATTTTTTGACATTTTTGCTTAGGCTGCTTATGTAGACAACATTTTAAGTCATAGTTGGGCAAACATGTTCGGACAGTAGGCAGCAAATTATTCAACCATCTAAGATATCTCATTTTGGCCAAAATCTTAAAGGAGTAGTTCACTTCCAGAACAAAAATTTACAGATAACGTACTCACCCCCTTGTCATCCAAGATGTTCATGTCTTTCTTTCTTCTATCGTGAAGAAATTGTTTTTTGAGTTTTTTCTCCATATAGTGGACTTCTATGGTGCCTGTGAGTTTGAAGTTCCAAAATGCAGTTTAAATGCAGCTTCAAACGGCTCTAAACGATCCCAGCCAAGGAAGAAGGGTCTTATCTAGCGAAACGATCAGCAGTATTTTGAGTATTTAAGCAGTATTTTATGTATTCTTCATGGATGTAGCAGAATGCATTGCGTTGAACAGATTGTGTGAAGGGACATATTGATTATGAATGTATTTTATTCCGTATTGATAAGCATTGAAAGGCTTTTCGTGTTGTAAGCTGTAAATGTATTTAGCCCCTAAAGGACATGGTGTTTGGGGAAAAAAAAATATTTTAGTGCATTTTGTGAGCCAAGATATCGCAAACATTTTGTGAGCGAACAAAGTTTATTGGGAATGCAGAACTTTGTGAGAGAACAAAAATTCGTTTTGCAATCGAATGTGAAGCTTTTCTGGCAATGCAAAACTTTAAATTTTGTTAATGCAGAGTTTCTCTGCGAATGCAAAATTTTGAGAGAATGTCATTTTTTTTGTGAGCGAATGAGTTCTTTGGGGAATGCAAAACTTTTGCAGGAGAACAAATTTTAATGGCTGAATGTATAGTTTTTTTGGGGGAAACTTTGCATTTGCATATTGTTTCCTTAACTATGTCCCCTTAGGGATTCCAGAAATCAGATTTTATTAGCAAAAAAATGTAATGTACTTCATTAATTAACTTTGTTAGCAGCCACTCACATTCATATTCTACACTCAAAGCTTATTCTAACATTAGCATATTAGCTAATGTAACAAGTCAAGAGATGTGTCTGAAAACCTAGTGAGGCTACTGTTCACTAAATAGCATTATTGGACATAGGCATGCTCAGTGTTGGGGGTAACGCATTGCAAGTAATGCAAGCAGATTACTTTTTTCCATGTAACTAGTAAAGTAAAACATTACTGCATCAGCAGTAAGTACTGAGGTGTTGTGTGTGCTGTAAACATGCTTACTGTAGTTCTAGACTAATGTGAACATTCCTCAAAATTAATAAAAACTGTGAAATGCAAGCCTGCAGTAATTAAATGTTAGATAACACAAATATGTATTTATCCCATTTTATTAACCAGTGTCTTTACTGCTGACCTTTGTTGATCCAGTTCAACTGTACTAAGCAAAAATGACCTTAGTACAGTTGATAAACATAATACAGTAGATAAACATAACATTTGTTTCATTTGTTCATCCATTTCTTCATACAAAACAGAAGGGTAGCACAGCTGATAGGTTTTTTTTTTAGATGCACCCTCTACTGTACAGACATGAATTTACATTTCCTTCTGAGGAAAGACTAAGACTGAGGCTTATTCATTTCACTTTTGGTGTGAAAAGGCTTTTACATTTGCGAAAATGTAACTCTTATATTAAAAACGAATAAGTAAGCCCAGCTAAGAAAAGGTAATGCAAAGTAACACATCACTTTCCATAAAAAGTAACTAAGTAACACAATTAGTTACTTTTTAGGGAGTAGCGCAATATTGTAATGCATTATAAAATTAACTTTCTCCAACACTGGGCATGCCAAGACAAAGCTTGTCTCAAATAGCTGAAAATAAATATATGTTGCATCCTGCAATATCTAATTTTGTGGCTAGTCTGGCTGGTTTCTAGGTTTTGAGACAATTGTTGTTTTGGCCACTTTATTATATGGCAACTGGAGAGAGGACAGGAAATGATGAGAAAGCCAGACAGGGAAATGACACCACCTGGATTTGTGTTGCTTTGTATGTGCACAACACGTCAGCATTTACACTAGCCTCTGTACCATGGCTCCAACAATTTTAATGGCTTTCTTATCTGCTGTAATGGGTCCACTCATTTGGTTTGTCTGTTAAATACATAAACTCTGTAGGGAACAGCTCAAGTATTATCTCTTTGGAGGACTATTAAAAAACGTTTTACTATCAAGGCGACAGTTGGCGCTGGTGATAAAATGTACTACTGTCCCCTCGGTCATTAATAAAACAGCACGCGCTGTCTCAGCGTGTGAATGTGTGAGTGTGTGCAGGTGTCTGTCCTCTTCTTGGCACATGAGCTGGAATGGCAGCCAAGAATAGACGTCTCTTATTACTGTTGGCGGCAATCACTATGCCATTACACATTACAAAGCCAAGGTGTGTTATTACTGGACATTTCAAAAAGGCATCTGTTATTTCATTCAAAAAGCTATTGGGATACTTCAAAAATGCTGCCTGTTATCTAAAAAAAAGTGTAATTTCCTTCCTACAGCATTATTTGTATGTGATGGGCAATTTTTCCAATAACAAGCAATCACAATCCATTCTTCTCACAGCTGAAAGAGAAAATGGTTATGCTTAGAATGGAATAGTAGCAGAATGCATACTGAATACTGTGCAGGATACACGTTAACTGTTTAAATATGTATGTGAAACCGTACACATTATGCAATAGGAAGCATTTTAAACTGTCACATGACCTCAGATATACAAGTGACGTTCACTAGCTGGCATGTGATTGGCCTTCATGATTGAATAAATTCAGTTGTTTCAGTGTTGGAATAAATGTTAAATGCTAAATTTTGTAATTGAAATTGAAACATAATTCATGTTGATTCAAAATGCTTATAAATCAACATTGACATTTTAACAAGACGTTGCAAAAAAGACACATTGAAACAACATCGCAATATCTCCGTTGATTCAGCAGTGATTAAACCTTGATTCATGATGTTGATTCACTTGTGAGCAAACATTGAAACATTTAACGCTTAATGGTTGTAAAAGGGTTAACAAAATACTGATAAATCAACAGTGACATTTTAACAAGATGTAAAAGACATTGAAACTGCTGTGATATCGATAAATACATGTATTTTATTTGAAAATCAAAAACAAAAATCAACACTGATTGAACCTTGATTCATGTTGATTCACCTGTTTTTAAAAAGTTTAAAAAACTTTTTTTAATCAATGTTGAAATTTTTACATTGCTTTTTAAAAGACACTGAAACAATGTTGCAATTTCAACGTAATTTCTATTTTAAAAAACAGAAAAAAGCAACAGTAATTGAATCATGAAACTGATTCACCTGTGAATAATCATCGAAATGCTAAAAAAAAAAAGTTTACTGCTAAATAATTGTAACTATTTACAAAGTTAAAAATGTAATAAGACAATGGAAAAGTGAGAAAGAATATCGATGTTGATTCAGTTTGCCAAATCAAAAAATTATCAGTGATTCACGATGTTGATTCACCTGTGAATAAATGTTGAAATGCTGTTGGGTTTTTATCATTAACTAAATATTTAAATAAGTTTGTGTAAAAACTTAACTTTGGTAAGTCCAATCAAAAGAAGAAATAGAAATAGAAGCTGGAGCACATTGCATTGTAGGATAAAGTGTTACATGCAGTGTACTCTATTACATGCAATATTTGTGTTCATAGTATGCTAGCATGCTATTCCAAACACAGCCTTAAATTGTTTCCAGATATAATTATGCAACTCTCCCATAGTTTTAATCAATAATCTAAAACCTGATCCATTCCTGGATTGTATATGTTATCAAGGACAGCATGACATTATATGTCCAAATGCTCAATAAACAAATCCATTAAGGCTCTTAAAATCATTAAAATCATTAGGGCTGCACTGGATTGCGATTCAGCCATACATGATTACACAGCATTTCTCCAGCCTCCTATTACATGGCATCAGCAGCAGTGCTTCAGGTTTAATGTGGAGCACATTGGAGCTGAGAGAGATGTACTGTAGAGGTCATGCTTGTGTGTAAATGTCTTTTCATGGTGCTTTAGGGGAACCTTTTAAAGTGATATTCATGTATTTGTACTTCCAGCCCCACAGATGCAGCTGCAGATGGGGATATCAGGTGTGTATCACACACACACACAAATGCCACATGACACTTGATTCGCTAATCCAAATATAGTTGTTTTTAAATCGGTTTCTGAATACTAGTCAGAAAGGGTAATTCTTACCGTTATACATGGATACTGATATCAGACATCGTTTGTTAGAGCACACTGTAAATTTTAAAGAAACAGTACACTAAAAATGATAATTCTGTCATTCATGTGTCACCCTCAAGATGTTTTTTTTGTTGTTGTTGTTGTTCGTTTTTGCTTTTTTTTTTTTGAAACACAAAAGGAGAAATTTTAAACCTGAAATGCCAAATATACAATGTATTTATCATTAAAATTAAAACTGAAATGAAATAAAAAAAATTATTATTAAAATAGATAAAAAGACAAAATAATAATAATAATATAGTCTCTGACTTCTGTGCCTTTAAGACGACTTTATGTAAATGCCCTCAGTATTGGTTAATTTTTTAATACCAGCATATTTTACATTATTATCATCTTATTAAGTTTTGTCCTAAGTAACTGTGACAGTCTGTTGAGTAGCCCCGCCCATAAAGAAATCTTATAGGTCAAAAGACTGCATAGTATTGCTGTATATTGACTGGAAGATCAAGTTTTGCTTATATAGACATATATAACAATAGTTTGTAACAATAAACAAACAACATGACAAAATTCTTAAAAGTACAATTATAACAAAAAAATAATAAAAGTAAAACCTATTGAATTTTTCAAATAATGCTATAATAGTATATAAATAATACTAAAATAACACTGTAACCACCACAAAGAACAACAGTTCATAGTGACCACATCTGCTCCAATGAGGGAAAAAAAAAGACAAGAAAGTTGCATAAAAGTGATGACTCATGCATATATTTAAGCTTTCTGTAAGAAAAAACTTAAGATGTTATTTACAAAAAAAATTTTCCCCTCCATCATAGCTCTCAAATTAAATATGGCACACGTTGGATTTGACTTGAAATCTAAAGATCATGAGTTAACAACAACAGCGTTAAGGTTAAGCAAATGGTGACATAATTATATATATATATATATATATATATATATATATTTTTTTTTTTTTTTTTTTTTTTTTTTTTTTTTTTTTTTTTTTTTTTTCGAGTAATGTTCTTGTAAATAATCATATTTAGTGTAGGTCAGATTTAAAAAAAAAAAAAAAAAAGCTTGAACAAGCCTTTCTTTTATATTTAAGAGCAACATTGGTGTAGTGAAGGAGGTCACTGATGTTATGGCAACCCCTCTGACAGGAAAAGAGGTGCTGTGGCATACGCCTCCCAGAAGCCCTGGCTCCTAAACACCACATTAGCGGAGAACATCACCTTTGAGATGCCTTTAATAAAGCAAAGGTAACTGACCTTCATTTACTTTCTCCAGATATATTTATCATCAAATGCTCACTCCATGGATTTGTTGCCCACACATTTATATTAAAAAAAGCCACCATATGGCATCTAGATCCAATGTTTGTGTCTAATGGGCCTTCTGTACGCATTAACCTCTGTCTAGCATCCAGTTGCCATAGTGATGTACAAAAGTCAAGTGTTTACTCTTCTTTTTAGTGTCCATTTGTCAATACAAAAGCGTCCTCTATCCCCATCTGACATTCAATCATTATCGCCTCTTTAAACTTCAGTGACCGTCATTAGACAGATGTGGCCCTCAGTAAGTGTCTCTCTGCGAGTCCTTGCTTCTCATAATCTGTTTTACAGCTGCCTCAGCAGTTGACACGTGTCAGCAGTGTCTGTACTCAAAGTACATTGATATATTTATTTGCTTACAGTCCACTTCTCACAGTAGCAAAATTCTTTGGCCAAAATGTCCATTGTCTACTGTCAGTAGTGTAAAAATGTATGAAGCACAGATCACACAGAAGTCTCTTTCAAACCAAGCAGCTTTCCATTGGTCAACGGCAACGCCACAGATTTGCGGGAAAAACATGCAAAATTAGCGTGGGGAAATGTGAAATTCCAAATGATGCAGATTCCTATTGAAATGACTGGATTTCGCCAAGCAATTGTCAAACTTTCTTGTGCTAATTTATTTTTTCATGACTGTTTTCCACTCTCTTTGATTATCAGAATTAAACTGGCTGTTTTTCTACTGTCCGTTTAAGACTAGAATGATCTCCGTTATGATTGGCTAATCTCTGCGTATCAGCGTATTTTATTCTGTTATCATCTTATAGTACATTTTGTTCTGAATAACTGTGATTACAATGAGCAAAAAGGCATTGCTGGTTAGTTGTTTTCCATTGAGTGTAACAGTCAGGTTCTAGAAGTAAAAACACTGTTTATTTTTCCATGGGGAAAGTGATTTTTAACAACTACTTATAAACCTTTGCAGAGATACTTATTGTGAGCTGTGAGGCTGTTAATCAGTGGAATTTGCTTCTGTTGAAGCTGTCGACTTGATTAAAATAATCATGTTTATCAGCAGAGTTCATGATGAAAAACTACATAACCCATGATGCTGTAAAGAAAATATCACCAATCAGAGAGTCACAACAAGCAATATGCGCTAAAAGCAGTATTTAGCTCTGCCCACTTGTGTATATATACTTGTATATTTAAAATTACTTGTTTTATAATTCTCTGTGATTATTAATTTGATTAATATCATTTGCAATGGTTCATGGGATTGTAATTATTTCCCTCATTAAAGCTGTGATGTGATGTCTTTTACCTTTGTATTTTTGTCTGATTTTCAAATACTTTTTTGCTTCAAATCAAAGTTTGTAATGTTATGATTCACCTCGTACCCACTTGGCTTGGTTCATGGCTCATAACACTTTAACAAAGATGTTTTTTTGCTTTTTTTTAAATCCCTATGGGAGAAATGAATGGGAAAAATACTTCCAGAACCAATGCTGCTGAAAAAGGGGGCAGGCCACTAACACATTCTATTGGGTAGATCCACCCACAAAGAAATCTCATTGGTCAACGGTCACATTTGTGCATGTATGTGAAACATCACAAATGTTCTGACTGGCTATGATTGTGACAGACACATTTCATAAAATGGTGATAGTATTACAAATTATCTGAGTTGGAATTTGGAGGGAAATTAGCATTTTTGGACTATGCCCTCATTCTCAACTTGCTTACATTTGGTGGCTTTGTGAGTTTTGGTCTAATTTTTAGACTAACTGAAAGTGTTAATGCTTTAAAACGCTATTATATCTGTGACAGAGTCTATGCAGAGAATCAGTCATTCATTATTATCCACCAATTTTTTTTTTAACATGAATATTTCAAAAAGTAATAAAGCTAGATTACCACATAGTGTTAAGTGTCTAGTTAGCTGTGCTTCAGTCTCATATCTTCTGTTGTTTCCAGGTACAAAGCGGTAATTGAAGCATGTTCTCTCCAGCCGGACATTGACATCCTGCCCCAGGGGGACCAGACGGAGATTGGAGAGCGGGTCAGTGTGCCGCCCATGTGACTTGTGTGACGCATTTCATTACCAGCCATCTGCAATGGATTTAGTACTGAAAATGATAGAGTTTCAGTTATGATGGGTCACATTGAATTCCACTGATAAACATACATATTCCTCATGTTTTAGTATCCAGGCAGCCGTTAAAAAGGCACCGTCTCTTTTGTTTACTCTCAGGTTTTTAGTTCAGGTCACATTTAAGACAGCCTGATGTCGTAAATGGCTTTCAGGTAGTTCCTAAAAGCAGCCTTCCACCTCATTTAAAGAGCTTCATCCAAGTCAACATGATCAATACACTTGCCATTTGTGTGGTTCGGTTACTGTACCAACTTCTATCCCCTGCCCCCTTCCTAATGAGGTGTTTTATCAATACAGCCTTGCTGGTAACTTTCCTCTTCCTATTCGTTGCTCTTTCCAGGGCATTATTCTTTCTGGAGGCCAGAGGCAGCGAATCGGTGTCGCTCGAGCTCTTTATCAAACCACCAATGTGGTGTTCCTGGTAGGTGCAGATATGTCCATACACACAAATCAGTGAAGTGAGACTTCAATTATTTTTTTCTTTTATCGTAGGATGATCCATTCTCAGCGTTGGACATTCACCTGAGTGATCATCTGATGCAGGAGGGCATTCTTAAACTACTGAGGGAGGAGAAGAGAATGGTGGTGCTCGTGACACACAAACTACAGTATCTCCCTCATGCAGATTGGGTACTTCATATGCAAATACACTTATTTAAAGTTCTTCCCCTGTAGAAAGTCATTTAAACCAGAATCTTGATAGGTAGATCAGGTTTAAAACTGCTCTTAGGCACAACAGTGGACTTGGACTTTTGACTATTCTCTGTTATATTGGAAAAGTAAAGAGAAAAAGCAAAGGAATTATTGAAAAGGTGAGCTCTGAGATGTAGAAGCCTAATTTAAAAGTCAGATATCACAAAGGCTGAGCTATAGTTATGAATTATTCGCCTTCATTCATCACCTGTCGTCTACCGGCAGAACCTATAGAAATCGTTTCCGAGGAAGCCCCAGAAATGATTTCAATAGGAATGTATTTTATTTATAGCCCAATACAAGCTTGTTGTAAAGGGTGAATTCATTTGGTTTCTGCCATGTTTTCACCTGCAAATCCTACTAACACAATTCATTATAAATCACATTGAGTAAACTAGACCATCTGGTCTACGGAAAAATCTAATTAAATTCCCATTTGGCCACCGTTCGCAATAAGAGAAATCAAACTGCAGACCAAACCAAAGCTGTTCAACCAAAATAAGGTCACTGCAGGTTTAGAATAAGCAAATCATTATCTTCTTCTGCCTAACCTGATTTTATTTTTCACAAACAAGATGTTTTACATTCAGACACCTTATGAAATGTAACGGGTACAAATGCTCTACTCAGACATGTTGCTAAGGAAACACTTGTTACAATGCATCAGACACCTACATTTTAAGGTCATTTGCAGGAAACAGTAAAGTGAGACATTACATTTTTGCATGACTTCTAATAAAAGTAACTAAATATGTTACTTTCAATGAAAGGAACGTGATTCCGTTTTTGCTTAAATTTTCTCACCTCTAGATTGGAAGCACTATGCTTAGATTATGGAAAAAAGGCTCAATTTTTTAAATACTTTTCGGTCAATTGTGATTACTATGTAATTAAATTGGGATATTCCTTTACTCAAAATAAAACGATAAAATTACCTTAAAAGCTACATTAGAAGTGGATACTATTGAGACTTACGAGAATGTGAGAATCTCCTATAATTAAGCTTATTTTCTTTACCTAAAGATATGTTCCCTGAAAACATCTTGAGATTGTACAAAGTAAAACTTTTTTTTAAGGTGGTTTAAAAATGTTTACTGGAAAATTAGACATGTTTGTTGTGGATATGTTTATTTCCTAGATATAGTTTGCCTGGAACCATTTCTTTAGTCAATTAAAAAATAACTAAATATAGTTCCATAGTTCCAAATGCTTTGACCCAAAATATATAACCAGAGAAAGCATTTTCATGAAATTGCAATTCTCAAATTGATTTGTTGTCATCATCAGCCTTGTTATCAGAAATAAATAAAGCCCCAGTCTCTCTCCCACTGGCTCTGGGTGATGAATTGCCTTGTTAAAGTCTTCTTCCTTCTGGCACTCAATAAATCACCAGTGGTCAGAAAAGAGTTTTCTTTTTAACTCCCTGTTATTTAGACACAGCCACTTCAAGCTGACAGATCGAAAGGGACAGGCTTGCTGTTAAATATTGGATTTACTTCTCATGGGGCATTAAAAATGTCCACCTTTTTTATGCGGCAAAGGAAGTAATAATTGAATTTTGTTTCATTTGTAGATCATTGCAATGAAGGATGGCAGCATACAGACAGAAGGGACGTTAAAGGACATCCAAAATTCTCAGCCTGAGCTCTTCGAGCAGTGGAAGACACTGATGCACAGACAAGACAAAGAATTTGAGAAGGTAGTCTGTAGAAAATGAATGATATACTAGATGTAGCGATTTAAAGGGCAAGTTCATTTGTTTTGTTTTGTAATGCCAAATACTCACCTGACCTTTTTGTTGACATTGTGTGCATTGTTAGACAGATTGGAAAACTAATCTGTTTATGCTGACAAAATACAAGCTTGGCAATCAAAAAGACAGGACACGGAAGTGAACCACTATTAATGCCGTATTATTTGATAAAAATGTGTGTTTGTGTGTGTTTCACTCACTTTTCTGACGAGCATTACTGACGCGCTGCAAGCAGAGAGCTGTATATCTAATTTCTGTTCGCCTTCAGCGTTCCTTAGAGCATTTGCAATGCATTCATAACAGACATATAAGTGCCGTTATGCACTGAAGCTTTGTAAACAAAACGAACGGTTCAAAAACGTAAATATATAAAAGTGCAGAGAGCAATCTTATGCATTTTGCCGCATTCTTCAGCGCCATCGTTACTAAGCAATGGGGTAAACAGCTGCTGGCTTGATGACGCAAACGAACCGCGGTTCGGACCCAAATAAAATAATATGAACGCAGTCCAGCG
>JAFVLL020006203.1:32256-108333 GCA_021397915.2 Tor tambroides | reverse complement strand
TATTCCTGTGTCCTGGTGGAAAACAGAAAGGCTTTTTTTTTTTTTTTTTTTCTTTTAGTCAGCACATCAGAACGCAAGTCAGCCACTTGAACAGAAGCAGCCCAAGCGAAACCCAAAATACTGCTCCCTCTACAGGCATTTTTCCTGCTGTATGAAAGTCTGAAACCACACCTGGAGATGTTTAAGTTAATTCGAACAACACACGCCCAAGGGCAGCCTCAAGATCCCTCTCCATAACTGCTCCCAAACAACTGGAGCAAAGCCGGCGCATGGAGCCCCACATGGAAGAAATGTGTCAAATTGCGACAAAGTTTCCCATGCCTCGCTTAGCCAATTTTCACAATATCACCGTGGGCCCTTTTATCCATAGATTCCATTTCCCCTCTTGTGACCGTGTCCTTCCCATAGTCCTCTCTGACTGTTCCATTACTACACTGATAATTGTAGCAATGTGAGGACAATTCATCCCTGAATTGAGAAAGCTCTGATTGATACCCATAGAAAGGTCATCTGATTCATACCACACCAGCAAAATCGTGTAAATGTTGGCAAATACAATCATGAAATCTCCTACCTGAAGTAACAGAATGTGTGATAAAATTAAAAAAAACACGTACTTTGTCAAGAAGTTAACACGCAAACACTTACAGCAAGTATGAAGATGCGTTTTGTCCCGTCTTCGTCCACCAGTCTGCCCTCTATGATGGGGTGTCTTCTGAAGGTGAGCTGCCCAGGTCCCATGTCACTTACATCGTCTTCTCCTGCTATCGACAGTAGTCTATCTTGGTCTGTACGTTCTTCGTCCATCTTATCTTTGGGCAAAGCTGTAGTCAACGCAACTAAAAGTGCAAGTGCAAAGATGACCATGTAGGAAGATGCCATGATCTTGGGAGATGAAGGCTGACTTGCTTGCAGAAACCTGGTTTTGTACTCGCATGTCCACTAATAATCAGATGTGTGCTTTTATAGTGTCTGATGATGATGAGTTGTCCATTTTGGGCTATTTTTTGAGCATTGATGATTTCCGTGGCTCTCCTTTGGTGAAGTGTTGTTCACCTTGACAAGAGGTGGATGCCCATCCACAGGGAGGATATTGAGAGATGTTTTAAAGCAGGAGGATTATGTTTTGAATGGTTTTCGTTTTTCTAAAAGACCCCACTGTGGTTTTGTAAAAGGCCAAATAACATTTGTCAGCATTTCATTGTGGATGTGGAGAAAGGGCATCCCCTTGCGATATAGCGTTTGTACCCCCTGCCATAACTTAGTTTGTTGAGTTCATGCAGCAGGTCAAAGGTTGTACATTGAGGTCACATTATTATCTGAGCAGTGGTAATGATCCAGTGCAAACGTTTACAATATAAAAAACGAATGAGCCTCAAAGAAGGAAATATACCCGTTGCGAGATGTTGTCATCCATCAGATGACTCCAATTCCCTTGGTGCCGCCCCCACACGGTATCGTCTATTATCTTCATGTCCTTTTTTTTTGTTTGTAGGTCAGAGCTGGATTATGAGTAATTTCATTAGACCAGGGGTGCCCAATCTTGTTCCTGAAGATCTGCCTACCTGCAGAGTTCAGTTCTATCCCTGCTCCAACACACCTGTCTGTAATTACCCAGTGCTCCTAAAGGTCACTGCGAAATCTGCGAGGGGAAATGTTTTGAAATATTGAAATGACAGGACTTCGCCTGTGAAATTTTGTAGAACAGTGGTAAATGTGTCTGGTAATATTTTTAACTGATTCATTAAAATGAACAAATTCATAAGTCATTTGCTTGCAGATGGATAATATGGGCTCACAGGAAATACTGGTACACACTCTCAAGATGTAAGTAACTATCGGCACCTTAGATGATATCTGACATTACAAATACACCGGGGGTTTTTTCTGTTTTTAAGTTATCACTTTTTGCTCTAATCACAGCCTGAGTCCTGTAGGGTACTTCATAAGAAATCAGAAGTGTGTTCGCATTGCTCTCCAAGGCTCCTCTTCAGTTCTTATGAAAACATAAAGGCTTTCCTTATTAATATCATGGTGCCTGTTGCACAGGCAAGAAGAAATGGGACATGAATAATAGTTATTGAGCTCGGCTGAAGTGATTTTACTTGGAACACTCAGCCTTTATTTAGTGAGTATTTGTTTTGGAGTGAGAGAGCCTCTACTGAAGGACTCAACTGGTCTATGGAGACACGACTGTTCCAGCAAGAGTACAACTGAACTTCAGAGTTTGACGCTCTGTTATTGTAACCTCTCTTTCGATGTTGCCACTCCACTTTCTGACGTGTCTCACCCTCCAGAGTGACCTCTTCCCACCTTTGATCACCCTCGCAACGATAATCTAATGTTCTGATGTGCAATTCGTAGATTCTCTTTCATGCCTCAATTGCCACCATGATGAAACACTTGGAGTACATTTGTGGTCTAGCTTCATTCTTCTCCGGGTTTTTGAAGCTTCAGCCTCAGCATAACTGACATGTTAGCTAGACAGCTAACTAGAGAGATACTGCTTTATTAACGCACTCATAAGCTTCACAAAGCTTCTGTTTCATTATTTTGAATGTAGAGTGATTCATTCATGTTAACAATAAATGAAAGAGTATATTATAGGTGCTGTAACTGGTTCCCCCATCACTAGTTCCCAATTTAAAATAATTTTAGATGGCATTTAGCACATCACACTGCAGGACATGTCAGCTTTCCAAAAGTATCTTATGTCTGCTATCCAATTTCTTACCACTGCAAAAGCTCTCTGCAGATTGTAGTATGTGGTTTGGGAATACAGATTGACTGGGGCAGTTGATTTGCTCCTTCACATGTCTGTCCTTTTGCCGCAAAATTGGAGACGTGAACATCCTGTAATTTAAGCATTGCACTCTAATGGAAATCCATTTGTGTCCTCTGAATACTTTGCATGGGAATTACCAACGGTGACACAAGATATGTAATGACATCAGAAATTTGTCTATTTTTTCCATTACAGAGAATCACGCTTTTGGCCCTGGATTCCGCCACGGCCCCATCTCACCCTATCTCTCACCTCACGGTCTTTGCCATTGATGGATCAGGTGTCCACTCCAGAATTGGCAGCTGAAATACCCAGTAATGGAAAAGAGAGTGGTTGGAATGACAGTTTTTTTTTTTGTTTTTTTTTTTGTTTTTTTTTTGAGGGATTTAGTTACGTACAATTATGGCTGCTGACTCAAAGATATTCCACTCATTGCCAGTTTGAATTGAAAATCACATGTGGATGCTTCTCTTTCGAGGAAAAGCATTAATTCTTCAACAGAACTGGAGCTGTGTGATGAGTTTTAAATAATGTAACAAAAAACAGGACTGCGGAAATGGACTGAAAGATTTAAGCTGTGGGACCGATGAACCAAGCACTTTGTCAGGGAGCATCTCACGGGAACATTTAGTTCCTTTGCTTCTCATATCAGGGGGCACTGCACTGCTGTAAAGTGGTCAAATGTGTCTTCTGGTCAACAGGGACGCTTGGCTAGATGACATCACAGGTATCATCGCCATATTCCCCACCGATGCCAAAAAGACCGGGCATGTTACTCCGTCCTATTTTGTTACACACGTCATCACAAACCATACATTTCCATCTTCCAAAGATGTTAAAAAGCGGCTTTTGATCATCCTTTGGGAAACCAGGAGAATGTACGGTCGCAATTCCAAGATGCTCTCCCCATTGATCAAGTTACTAGATTATTTTCTTTACTCGTCTGTTGTTTGATGGTGTAGTAAATGATGGGTTCAGGGCAGAAGGGGCCAATGGGGGGCTCAAGCGGGACCATGGTGGACCGAAATGGGGTTGGCTTCTTTGTTACCCAGAGAACAGACCATGGTTTCCAGGAACAATGCAGCTGATGAGAAACTCTCCAAGGAAAATATGGGTCTGACATCATGGGTTCTTAAAGCTCGCTGCTGAGCCAACACTCTCTTGCCACAATCAGCTCCCAGTGAATTTCCACTGCTGAGGGAGGGAGTGATCTAGAGGTAGAGGGTGAAAGGGAGCGTGTTGGGGCGTGGATGCTGCCTGCTACCTCTTGTACATGTGTAGTGTTGTATGTTGACTCTGTTGCGCTTGGGGTATTACTGCAGGTCTATAGATAACTATAGATCATATATAAAGAGTTTGGTTTTGATATCAGTGTATTTTGTTCTCTTAATTGATAATACTTATACAAGTCTTTTTTAAATGCATGCAGTGGCATTTGCAATTAATTTCAATGATGCAATGCAACTCGGGGTCAACGGGATATGCAGCATGAAATAATGTAGCACTTGATTTTATTGATCAGGATTTGATGTTATTGTGAATTATTACATCACTAGTGGCACCAAATGCAATTGCAAATTGGACTGAACTAATTTCATGAAAATTGGAAGAATATTTTATTTTTGTTTGGTGCTCATAATATCACACATAAGATCAGGCATTAGGTGGTGTTATTTTAGTATTTGTGTATTATTGTAGTATTAATATTTTGAATGTTACATTTTCTGTTTATTTGTTTTTGTAGTAGGTTTTTTAAAGATTTTATTTGTATTTCAGTTTTTCTAATTTTACTACTTCAACTTAAAAATTAGAAATGTTGCTTTGGCTTCTAACTGAAATAAAATAAGATTTAATTAACAAAACCAATTTTAGTGTTCATTAACAATAACAGCACTGGTACTGGTACAGTCAATTAGGTTGATTTCATGTTGTCATTTTAAATGCCAGGATATGTTATGTACTGTATATAAACAAGTAGTAATTGACACCATGGAAGAATATGGGAGGATTGTTGTTATTTGAGGATTTCAATAGGCAACCACCAGTTATGCATTGTATTAGCTGTCTTTACCAGGCCATGTCCTATTGTATGGCTTTAGATAACACAACAGAACCTCTGTTTTCCACGTATTCATCCTTCTTTCAACAACAGCGCAGCAGCGTTTGTTAGAAAGTGTTACAGCTTGTGTTTGATTGTGGAACTGGCAGTCTGTCACTTATTTGTCTACTAAAACAAAACAACAGAAAGCGGTCAAGTTCCAGTACACACCTGAATCTGATTATGATTTCTGAACACATGGTGTTTGGAATTAATGTGATGTGTTTCATCAATGGTTATTCAAGCCAATATTATAAAGCTGCCAGATGTTGCAGTGCACCGGTCCAAAAAAAACAAAACAAAAACAAACAAAAAAACTGTCAAGACGTTGTTTAAATACTTGCTGCTCCCTAACGAATGCTTAAATTATTTATTATTGCAAATCTGCATCCACCATCCGTTCCAGCATGCTAACTAATGCCTTGTATTCATTAGCAGTGAAAACATGGCTTTTCAGCCCTACATTAATTCTTTTTCTTCTGAAACTACTGTGGGGAAGTTTGGGAAATGGTAAAAAAGAACTGAATTAGACCACAAGGTCATTGAGAAGACAATAGCGCACGTAAGTTGAATGGGCTCAGAGCTTCAGTTTCAGGGTTAGGTCCAGGAACCGTGTCCTTAGATGCACTCGGCACTCGGAGAGCTACTGTAGGCCCGGTCTAGGGAAAATACACAAGCTTGCTTTTTAGCTAGAATCCCTCTGAAACTGACCAGCAGATGGGAATGCTGCCTTCAAACAGCTGGCCTTGGTTACCATTGCTGGATGGCATATGGAATGGTGGTATTGGCGTGTCATATGTGTAAGAAATGTGCATTGCTGTTGTCATAACAGAATAGAATGCCGTTGGAACATTGCAAGATTTAATAAGAGTCAAAGTAGACTGAGTGTTTTGGTTTGGAAGTGCATTATCTACTGATTGTTTGTTTTTGGCAGCTTTTTTATTTTCTTTACAAAAGTGACTAAAAACTTTGTAATTTTGATCCAAACGTACTTTAGGGAACACAAAAGGAGATGTTTAGAGGAATATTCATGCAGAGAACAGTGAATGTTCAAAAGCATTATTACAGTGGTTCAAATGAATGTCTGAAGCCATTCTATAGTTTTTTTTTGGGGGGGGGGGGGGCATACTGCATGCTGTTGTAGTATTAATTATATTTTGAATTAGCTTTTATTTTGACATTTTAAGTTTTAAGTGATTCTGTGCTTTTGTAATTTTATTAGTTTTTTATTCTTATATAATTTTATTTTATTTTTTAATTTATTTTAGTTTTAGTAATTTTAGTACTTAAACTTATTTTCAGTCAGTTTCCAAGGCCAAATGTTTATTTTTAAAGTAATTTTTTCATAATCATATTTGTTATTTTGCTTTATTTCAAGTTTCAATTAACATAAATTATTTTAGTTAACACTAGTCTTGGTAAATTTTAATATGTGTATATTCAGATCACACAAAAATGAGATTTAAAAGTTGCAAAGGAGGGAAAGATCATTTAAGTGACAGAAATTTCTCATCTCATTCACTCTAATTCATCTTTGCTATAAAGAAAAAAAGAGTGTGAACATTCTGCCTAACATCTCAGTGGGTCTGAAACCCCAAATGGGTCTGAAACAATGGTGAGTGAATGATTTTCATTTTTAAATAAACTTTAACAAAAGTGAGTTTATATAAATTTATATGAGATCAGAAGACATTTGCAATGTATTTTTTGTTCAGACCAAGTTCGGGTTTGAATAATAAACTAGAATTCCTAGAAAGGTTATTCAATGGTTTCTCGGGTTTTGCTGAGAATCCAGAATAATTTGCAGACTGTAATTTATCTAATTGGGCATAATAACTGATTTGGTATTACCAAGAAAAACGGATGAAAAAAATATTCAAAATACCATAAAGACAACGCCTGCCAGCCGCCTGCTCCACATTTCAAATTATGTCTGCTGAAACTAAGCCAGGTGGCCAATTTATCTATTAAAAGGCTTGATTGTTCCACTATATATCCATTAAAAAGTGCTGACAGATTGCAAGAGCTTTGTCCCGTCACTGAGTACCTCCTAGAAAGAGCTGAATGTGCAGCTTTTCATTTTTTTTTTTTTTTTTTTTTTTTTTTTTGGGGGGGGGGGGGGTCAGTACAGCCACAGCATGATTTGTTTGTCTTGGCAGAACATGTCATATTTTAGGAAGTATCACTTTGTCATGCGGTGAATGTGCTGGTTTAGGGCATTAATGTACAGTTTGGCAAATGCTATACTTTTATTATCTTTTAGTATTCGAGGTGCTTTGCAAGGGGCAGGAACATTGCTTCTCTGCTTGAAAAACTGAGAATGAGAGTTTGGGGGTTTTTAGTCAGCTTTGAGATGACAAAACAGTCTTTTTCTTCTGGGTAAACAAATGAATAGATGACTCATCCTGCACTAACAGGTTTTTGTCCAATCAAATGCTCTCAATAAGCAAAAAGCCCATCCTCCTTGAAACTGGCAAACAATTAGCAAATATTGGTTCATGGCTGTTATGTTAACTAAAAAGTATAGATCCTGTCACTGTAATAATCACTCTTTGAGACGTCAGGTATTGACAAGTGGTTTATTCAGCAGGAACGGTGAACAATCTCTCAGTATTTTCATATTTTGTACGGAAAGCAATTGAGCACCGGTAGCCTAATGAAAGCCTCACAATCAAAAGAATGCTTTAATGATCAATGCCCAGAATCCTCTAATATTTGTAATACTGTTTCTGTCTATGGATTTATGTTCTGATGACAACTATCAAACTCAAATCTCCGCAGCAGTCTTAAATCCTACATTCAGTTTAATAGGAAACAGAACAACTTCAGAATAAGCACAATATGTTTTGTGTTCCTTACTGTGTCGAACTGAAGATTCAAGAAGTATCTTTAGTGCTGCCCATCATATATGCCACAAAGCCATAACCAACAAACCTTAAATATTCAAAGTCTTTGGTATTATGTGAGGACCTTTTGCTGGAGGTCTATTACATCAAACTTGTGCACATTATATAGACATTCTGGGTGGCTATTGCATATGATTCTACAATATTCTACCGTTTCTTAAGTCAGATTGAGATTATATAAAACACATACTGCCCAGTTCAAAAGTACAAACACTTCAAGACCCAAATTTAAGTTGTCCAAAATTGGATAAATTACCTTTTTGAAAATGTTATCCCTCTTTATCATCTTGTGTACAGATGATTTATCTTCGAATGGTTAATGTGCTGCTAGTTAAAACATAACCTTTCTTCGTAGCACTGATGGTGTAATTTACTTAATTTTGGTGCAATTTTCCTATTAAACCTCCCCAGACATATTGATAAGTAAAAACATAGGCAAGCGAAAAGGAAAAACAATGGTCCTGAATGGACTCCTACAGTGTTAGCCAAATTACACTGTTACTAACTGGTTGAATTGTACTGTAACTGTGTCTGTATTACACTGAAGACTGTTTTGCACCATTTCCTTGCCAGTTACAAATACTTGAGTTGTAGAATCAGTGCCAGGATGTCTAAATGAATGTAGTGCACATGAAAAGCTACTTTGTGATGGTCAAAATCTTGGTAATGTTGGACATTTGCAGTTCACAGTACTCTGTCAAGTTTTTTGGCATAGGGACGTTATTGTTTCAAAAATAATAATTTAAAAACTGTAGAGAAAACAAAAACAGCAATTAACCATCTCGGGCCACATTTTTCCCTTTTTCCATGCATTCACAGCTCTCACAAAAATACTTTCGCTCGCTTACACTGTAACCTTATTGAAATAGCTTAAAAATAAAAGAATATTATTACAATGGTGGCCACAAGGCTGTGCAAAAGGGAAGACTTCCAACATTGAGCTTCATGTTTTCAGCCAACCCCTGCAAGTAACAAACTACAAAATAGCACCATTATACAGTGGGTTGATCTTTTATATGGTTCCGCTATATGATGCCATCACATACGATTATGGTTAGAGAATGCAAAGGTTAATATAGGTTGAGTATAGATACAGAGTAAACAGTGTGGGTTGACATGATCCATTGGGGTCAGAAAAGAGGAAATCACCATGCAGAGGGACTGTGAAACTTGCCTAAAGTGGGGTGTAGAGGGATAGTTCACCCAAAAACAGACATTCTGTCATCATTTATGTAACCTTATGTCATTTTAACCTGTGTTCTGGTATTTTAATTTTTTTTTCAGAATGAGAATTTTTTTCTAATATTAGACCACGTCTGTAAAGCTTCGAAAAGGAGAATAAACGCAATAGAAACATAATTCCAAATGACTGGTGTTCTGCAATCTAGAAATTTAAATCATTATTCACTGATAAATTTCACCTTTATATAAGACCATTTCCGCTTCAGCGAAAAACAAATAAAATAAAAAGTTACTTGTGTGATAGTTTAAAATAGTCACATATGAACCGTAAGAATGTATTACGCAAAATAAAGTCGCAATTGCCTTTTCCCCTGCATAAACGAGCATCAAAAATGGGCTGCAAAAGTCATTGTAAGTAAACCCATGAGAGGGTAAAGTAAAATGAGTAAATGACACAATTTTAATTTTTGGGCGAAATATCCTTTTAATAAAGCTATTGAGTTGCAGTCATGTCACCAGTCTTTCACTGTAAAGATGCAAACCTGCAACTTCCTATTTGATAAACAGTAGCTGCTAAACCAGATTATGTTCTTCTTGATGTTATATGTTACAATAGTAATTTTTTTGCTTCTGTTGTGGTTTCTGTTTCTTCCCTCTGTCTTTCCTTTGCATGCTGATACACTGGTGTAAATGCATGCGGATAACAGTTTGAGTGAATGGCTTTCACCTCCCATTTTCTAAAGAAGGTAAACCATGCAGTTAAAATTATTACAAAAAAAAGATCAAAGATTCCTCACACACAATTTTTAAAAAACAACACAAGGTGTTTTGCAGGATGTAGGTTGTGTTTCCTAGAGCACCTCAGCACATCTGCATAAGGCTTTTGTATAATCCCCTTTTATCTGGTCTTGCACAATGATTCAAATAAGAAAAGACTGATTTGTATTTTATACGTCATCTCTCTGTGCAGCCGTAGTTCGGTTTTGCAAGGGTTCCATCTGGTATAAACGGTCTAGACAGCTTTTCTTGTCAACACGGTCCATGATCTCATTGCACACTCCTTTCTGTGCCTGCAAAAATTAATATTTTGCCACTATAAAAAGCTTTCGGCATCCATTAGGTGCACCTGCTCACACGAGGAGGATAAACAGTTATCATTTGACATTTTTAGCAGCTAATTTAGTATTTTCCCCCAGTATGGAATGGTGCAGTGTATGGAAATCATCAGATTTTGTTTGTCTTAACATGGGGTTTTAACAGTATCCAGTATCTTGTTGTTTTTTAAATTGTATTTTTAGTATTTTGTTGTTGTTTTTTTGTTCGTCTTTGTTTTGTTTTTTTACAGTGGAGCACGTCCCTGGAAGACCACAGTCTTTCTCTCGTCCCGTTTTCCGCTGTCCAACAGTTTCACTTGTCTCTCTCAGCCATTCACCCTACTGTCCTCTACATGCGATAGTTTCTGCCCCCTGTGTTTCCTCGGCTCGAGTTCTTCTGATGAACCTCCTGAAAATAAGAAAGAGAAAAGCAGTAAGCTTCAGTTTATTTGATGAGAAGAAACGCAGAAAGCCGACCCAAGGAGAGCAGAATGGCTGCTGCTGCCCATAACAACACAGCTGTTTGGTGAACGGAGTGTTATTTCATAATGCTGAGGAAATCTACTGTCAAAGCAACACATCAAAGGTTTCACCGCAGCAAGATTAATAAGTGTAATTCACGAGCTGGGAATGAAACCGCATGCAAAGGCCGGTGTGAGGGGCCAGACTCTGAACTCAGCGTGCAGACATCTAAGGTGACCTTAGATTCAGCTTCCAGCGCATGACGTATGGGTGCAGAAATATGTCTGTGGAGAGCACATGCAGGTCTACCACAAAAACCACTTAGGCAGTTCACTTGCTAATGGTTTTCTTTTTCAAGAGAGGACGACTGAGAGCACTTAAAAGGATGGCCCACATTTGGGCAGCGGCGTGAGGGAAGAGCTGCTTTTTCCTTACGTATGTACCGCAGCACAATGTACCAGCATTATTTACTGAGCTCTGAGATGAGGTAAACGGACAGCTCAACCAAAAATGAAAATTCTGTCATAATTTACTCATGTTTCAATATGACTGTTTCAATTTTGAGTGAAACACAAAAGGAGAAATTTTGAAGAATGCGCTGGTCAGTTTTTTCCATGCAATTGCAGTAAATGGGGACTGGAGCTTCAAAAAGGGTGTGAAAGTATCTTAAAAGTGGTCCATACAACTAGTGTGCTATATTCCAAGTCTGTGTGTGATAAAACAGAACAAAATGTAAGCCATTATTCACTAATTTTTCCCATTAGTGAGCTGTTAACAACTGGATCATTAAGTCAGAAAGTTAAACCTGACAATTGGATCAGTCTGGTATTCAAGTATTGTGAATTGGATCAATGAATTTAATTGAAAATATGACTCAAAAGAATGTTTTGTTTGGACGTCCCTATTAATGGTTAGGATGGATGTCAAGATTTTCAGCAAATAATGGCTTAAATTTTGTTCTGTTTTTCATACAAAGTTATTATATGGCTTTAGAAGCCCTTTAACATAGAGTATGAGTTGTGGAAACCACTTTTATGGTACGTTTTTGGTCCTTTTTGTCCATTTGGAGCTCAAAGATTTACCAGAAAGTCAGTCATACAGGTTTTAAATGACATACAGTAAGGGTGAGCAAACGACTGAATTTTTATGTTGGTGAGCTATTCCTTTAATACAAATTCCATGTCAGAAAAAGCACTAATCTTGAATGCTATTATAAAAGCATAAAAGCATTCAAGCATCATGTTAATTATGGCTCAATCTCAGACTCACTGAAGGAAGACTTACCTTACAGGAAGAGTGGCTATGTCCAGATATAGGTTTCTGCAGAGAAACACAATCAATAAAGACCATATGACATTTTGTCAACCACATTAGTCAACTAATACCGCAATCCTCATTATGTATTCATAAATTGGTATCTATCACAAGGTTTTACAGAAATGGGCAATTCTCAAACATTATATGGACCCTTATATTGACCAATGATACTTTAGCATCCATCCACCATCTATTTTTGTCCTTTTTTAACCCAAGTTGGAAGAAATCCTGGGCTTTTGGAAAGTTTTAAGCAGAATTTTAATCAAAAATATGGTAAAAGTTGTTGCTGGGGTGCTTATAATATTGAGACATGGAGCCTAGAAAGAATATTTCTCTTTTGCTAATCTTGACTGAGGTCTGCATTTTCTTCTATTTTGCTTCATAATATGACAATAGCCAAGAGGGATGCATACCTTTGCTGTCCTGGGGCTGTCTGTGTGCCTTTGCGCTCGTAGGGATCGTGGAGTTTTGCCGGGCTTTACGGGCGCACAGTACATCTCGAGGCGCCTCAGCTCACAGCTCTGAAAGCAGCATTCGTCCACGATGCCGCGGTTGTGCGACCGTCTCGAACTAGGCCCATATCCTGTCGGTTTGCCTGTTGAATGCATAGAAATAACATTCATAAATAAGGCAAGATATGCATACGAAAAGCACTCCTAAATCTCATCTGTGAGGGAAGGCCTGCACTTGATACCACTCTCAAATTTTGTCCTACCTTAGGCATGTTAAATAAAGCCTGTCATCACATTTGAGTTCAAGCCCTTTATCCATTTTATTCTTGGCATGTCACCAGCTCATGAAGAACAATTACAGCCTGCAAGGTCATGCTCTGAAACGCTAAATCTCTAAAACTTTCGGTAGTAACCTGTGGCTAAAAGCCCGGTCGTGAGCGCTATAATAGCTTAGCGTAGCAGCCAGACCGTAGCTGTGATTCTTCAGATATATGGACACGTTAATGACATGAATTTCTTCAGCGTGAAATTTACAGGGTATTGCTTTGCACAGATCGGACCCTTCTTGGCAAGCCCCCCAGTTAAATGGAGGTCACGCTGACCCAAATGTTGAGAATATCACGTTTTGCAGTTTCAAACCTGATATCTTTAAACTAGACTGCTGGTTTGGGAGGCCAGATCCGGCCCTTGTGAGGGTCAAATTAACCTGTGGAGAAAAATCTCTGCTCAGCACTACTGTTGAGAAGAATGATGTATGTAGAAGACCAGGATGAACAGTGAACATTTCCCAGAGTGCCTGTTAATGCCGCTGCTGAACTAGGAGATAACTACCCATGTGAAAGAACATGAAACTGCCTCATGCGTATAAATTTTGTGTGCTGTCAATGAGGTCAATGCACTATTATGTCCTAGACATTACATTTAACGATGAGGTTGGACTCCTTACACGTGTAGAATTCGGGATTTGGGTTGTCTGATTCCAAACGGATTTATGTTAAAGGTAGCACTTAGACACCTAAGTTAATGTTTCTTTCTCCATGTCGCCAATCTCCTGGTGGCCTCAAAAAAATATCCCACTCTCCATTTACAAGTCGCCACTCACCTAGGGCAATATAGCTCCGATAGGCTTTTCCCTGTTACCAAATGAAATAATAATAATAATAATTTAATATGGCATTTACAAGGAGGAAATGCCTTTCCCTTTCAGAGTTAATAGCTCTTGGCTCGCAGGGCTGCCAGCACTGACAAAATGCATTAACTTCTGCCTTATACTTGCTGCACTCTGACAGCGTTGTTTTGGAAAGAGAGGTGCTCTAATTCTGACAAACATGCATCCCTGCAGACTGCATGACTCTTGGGTGCCGAACACTTCTGGGAGATTAGGGGGCGCTGTTATCTTTAAATACAGTTGAGTCATTTTGAGAGTTTTATGTAGGACACTGTAATGGTAGAATTGTTTACACACTCATTTTGGACACTTCTGATGGCCTTCAAGTTGCCTCATTGAAACAGTGTCCTAGATGCTCAGAGATTTGAGCTTAATTAGAGATAATTTAGAGTTTTAAATAACTAAAAATATCAAATTTTCTTCTCTGAATCAGGCGTCCATTTGTATTTGGCATATAAAACGCAGTCCAAGTGACACACACACAAAAAACAAACAAACAAGAATTATCGTGCAGTAAACTGGTCTGTTGGGTTGTTACAAGCCAGTCAAATTGCTTTCTGGATGATTTTCTAATCCATTTCTAAAAAAAATCCTTCCAAAATTAACATCTGCTGTATTCGTCAAAATAGCTCTTCAAGAAATCCACTGAGTGGTGGTCTAAGAGGTGCAATATACAACAAAAGAAGATCTTATAATGCAGTATAATCGGTTTAAATGGCTTTTCAGAGATTTGAAGTGCTGAATTTTAAGAGGTCAAAGTTGTAATCCTAAAATAAGGTATTATTGTTAGATCATCTATGAACCAATGCTGTTCTGTAGGCCTGTTTGCATGTTTTGTTCTTTTTATCAGTAAAACGAGCAGATTAGTAACAGTCTTTTGTGTTTTTCATCATCCATATAAATTGTCCACAGATTAGGTCATGCATTTATTGAAGATTGTTACATTGTGGGATAGATTATCTATCAGCTCAGCTGACAGTCTTCCATCCCCTCCCCCAGAAAAACCATCAACCCATTCACAACATTTTGAGAGAGCTGTGAAACCTGAGCAAAGTACATCTCCATCATGGTGATCAATGTGCCACCTGCTTCAGTGTTGCAAAAACACAAATGTTAACACACAAATGTGTCCTAACACCTTTGGGTAGACACCTTTGCTTCCAACTAAACATCATCATGCATCAGAACATGTACATTCCAATGAGGAACACCACTGGAAAGAAGCTGACTTTTATAGCCATGCTCAGGTTATTAAAGAACAGGGAGTTCTTGGAGCTGCTGCCATACGCTGCCTGCATAGTGTCAGGAAGTTTACTATTCACTGGAGACTACGAAAGCTGCTATAGTCCTGGAAACTACCTCTTTATCAATGGTACCACAAAGAGTTTATAGTAAGATGAAGTTTCCTTCCAATTTTTTTTTGTCTTTGTCTCCTGGCTCTTTTTGCCACTGTTTACTATGCGAAGAGATGTTGCTCTTGTGGATTGAATAGGAACTGTTTGTGGTGTTTTCAGGTTGTCAGAATCCAAGTAATGGTTTGCTGTTAGTCAAAATGTTTTGAAATGTTTAAACCAGGCTGTTTTGCTGCTATATATTAATAGAAATGAATTTTTTAAATATTTTTGTAGCTGTTTGATAGAATACTTTTATATTATCTGTTTAAAAGTATCTAGTTATAGATATATTAATAGATATAGATTTGTTTTTATATATATTTATTGCATTTATTTAAAAGTTTTTATAACATTATATAAAAAATAATAGCAATTTTTCTCCAAAGGTCATGTGAGGTTCAAGCAACAGGAGGGTGGGAATATAATGACAGAAGTTTCCTTTAGAGCAAATGATCTACAGGTAAAAGTCAATTGGATTGGCCAAATTAAGACATGTGAATAGGAAAGGATAGTTGATTTTTGCACTTGGCTCAAAAATCCAAATAGATGCAGTCTTGATTTATGCTTGGGTTTAGTGAGAAGTCTTTTTGCCTGTGTGTCTTGTAATTCAGACACAGCCAATGCTTATATATTAGGCCTTGGTTAAATAAGCACCACCTTCTCTCTAGAAAAGTGTTGATCCCAGAATACCCAGTGCCCTCTGCAACGTGTTTGTGTCCAGTAGAACAACGGGACGGGAGGGGGCAGGGGGCATCTTGATCATCCTGTAATCCCCCATAATCCGGTGCTGCTCTAGGACAAGAGCCAAGCCTGACTGTGTGCTGTTGATGTGTTCTTCTCTCCAGCTGCTTCAAACATAATGAAACCAGACAAACGGAACTGAAAAGTAGTCCTATCAGTGATGTTTGTGACAGAACTTCCATTCTGTTTCGCGGTCTTTGCTACTGAGAGGAGGTGACCTGCGATCTTTTCATCACCGATTGATTAATAATACTTATGTTGGAATTATTATATTTGCAAATTGATGGGACATGAACACCATGCTAGAGTTGTGATTGGCCAGACTTTCTAGGTTGAGTTGGTGTCATAATTACAGATGAAAATTTTTTGGTATTGATCATAATATGTCGTAATTGTACATGCTTGTGGTGCAATTTACTTTACAGGCATTTTGTGCACTGCATAACAACATAATTCCTTTCAAGATTCACATTCTGAACAAGGCAAACTTCAGCAGAGGTTCACCTGTCATCCAGATCATTAGAGGTCCTTCCAAATGTGTGAGAGGAGACTTGCACCCACTTCTGGACAAATTGTGATTTTACAGCACATACTGAGCCAAAACGTTCCGCATTCCCAGTATGTTTGTGTCTGGAGAATGGGAATGCATCATGAGGTGCACACTCAGCCTGTTGGCAGACATCAGAGGTGTTTTGCTGGAAAAGACTGCACAACCAGGGAGGGAAAGGGCAGCTTTGTGTCAACACAAACACTCCTGGCCATGAGGTGCCCTTTGTAATAAACAGAATGATGTGCCCTAGCTCTGCATCAATCGTTTCAGAGCCTCTTTCCTCTCTAATAACCCAAAACAATGTGGGATAAGACTGACACTGAGGCATTTCAAACACAACCAAGGATTTCTAGGTCAGGCTAACAATTGGAAAAAAATGACTGCACTGTCAGTTTCTTCTTCTTCTTCTGTGTTGTCCTCTTCTCTGTGTCTTCAAAAAGCCACATTTTGTTTCAATAAAAAATTTCCACCGAGTAGTTTTTTCCAAGTCGTAGGCCTTTCTATCAAGATAATGAAATCTGAAGTTTTGAAATGTGAGTGGAGTTCCACTGGCAGAGAGGGCACTGGCGAGATGGACCGCATTGTAACTGTCACTGAACACAATGCTAATTGCCACATATATGAATCCAGTTTATTTGTTTATAGATTCATGTGTTTGAGGCCAGACAAAAGTGACAATAATTCTTTGGAGTTCAGCAAACCAAAACAGGCTTAGAAAAAACAAAAACGGTTTAGAACAACAGAAAAAACAACAACAAAAACACAGGTTTTTGTACAACAAAACAAACAAAAACAACAAAAACAGGTTTAGAATAGCAACAGCAAAATAATATTAATAATGATATACAGTATAATACAGAGTTGAAAAGATGGGGTTGTTGGGGTACATACTGTAAGAAATTCCTTTAAGTTTCATACTACATACTAGGTCAAAGTCAAATGATCTGTATAAAATCATCTATTTGCTCTTCACCGAATCTGTCATGCTGATGCAATAATTTCATGGAAAGTTCAGATTAGCATAAACGTATTTATTTTGGGCTCTGTACTGACAAAACAAACACATGGCCATTGACAGCCATGAGCGATCCAGCCAGCTCCTTTGTGACCACTAAAAGCTCGAATGTTGTTGACTGGAAACTTAAAATGTCAACTCTAACTTGAAGTTCAATCTCACTTCGCTTTTAAAGTAAGTGAATAAAATGTGTCTCCACTGAATCCGTGGGTTCTGTCCACTTGTCAAAATAATCACTTCATACGTCATCATCAGTGGCCCGAGACTCTCATGCTTCCTTGAGCCATTTGCACGTCGTAAATATCTCATCGGGTAATTCAAACAGATAACAATATATGTGCAAAAGTTTAAAACATCATAGCTGCACATGGTGATGTAACTAGTCTCATTTGGTACACCAAAATCAAATGTCATAGAGAGGACAATTGATTTTTCAGGAAAATACGAATAGTCTAAGATTAGAAACTTTTTGATCTAGTTGATCTAGATCTAGTTCTACTGGACATTGCAAAATAATTATGCAGGCTGAGTTTTTAAACTACTCAAAAATCTCCCCCATGTTGTTTGGAATGCTATTCTGCATTCTGCAGTTAAAAAGTGGCTGAGGTAACGTCAGTTGTAGAACCATTCAGCATGAAACTTTTTAAATGTACAAATCACCATTTGAGATGAGCAGTCTGCACATTCTGCTAAATATCTTATTTTGTGTGAGATGGGGAAAAATAGAGTGACCTGAAGGTCATTAAATAATGACAGAATTTTAATTTTTGGGTGAAAAATCACTTTCTTTCAGTGTTGCATGAATTGAATGATTGATTGATTGATTGATTGGTTGATTGACTGATTTCTCCTTAAATATGAAAGAACATCATTAAAAAAAGATTTATTTTATCATTATTAGCACGTAAAATAGATCACCCTGTCAGACAAACTGACAAATAATCATTACAGAATAAATTTCAATTAAACGCACGCTCAAGATAGGAAAAGTGTGTCCACAAAGTGTAAAAAAGCAAGTCCCATCAAGGTCTAGAACTCCTGAATCTCTCCTACTGCTGATTGGGACAACCCAAGACTCAGCAGTTCTCATGGCTTGTGGAAAAAGAGAGATTTAAGTCTAGGATTCAAAATGGTTTTCTTTGGGTAGTCCCCCGTATTCAGTTGGATGTGCACTACATTTATTTGCCCTGCCTACTCGTGTCTGCCAAATTCCAGCAACCTCATTCTGGGGGCAAAGCAGCTGGCTGATCTTCTTTAAATGTAATACACCAGCATCAGCCACAGGGTTTTTTTTTTTTAGCTGCCTCTTCGGCATTGCAAGTGCTCCCCTTACAATAATCTAAAGTGAAGTGGAATTCACAACCAATTTTACTTTCATTTTTTTACCTTTAAAAAAAGTGATTGGATCATGAAAACTGGGCATTACATACGGTACCAGAATGAACCCATATGGTTGAATGGACGGTTTGAAAAGTGAGGCAAAGTCATTTTAGAAGCAAGTTCATATACAGTGTTTTGATAAAAGCTTATAAACATTTATATTCAGAATAACAAGCACCGATGAATCATGCATAATATGTCTAAACACATGCATTGACAAGTAAGTAGTGTTTGGCAAGAGTAGATTACTTAGATTGTAAACTTTCTATCCAGTATAACTGAGACAAATGAAGCAAAAGCAAAACGGAGGGAAAATTTTGGAAAATTGGACAGCAAGACATGAAAACTGATGCTTTTCTTATTTATGAGTGGCGCATTAGTGCATGGGGAAAAAGAAAGAGAGGAAGAGAGAGAGAGAAGAAGAGAAAGAGCAGCAGTTGATGAATAAATAAAATGTGCACTTACTGAAATAAAAGCCCCTGTCTCCACACACAAACTGCAGCGTGTCTACAAGCTCCGCCCCGCACAGCGTCTCCGGCCCCGCCTCCAGTGTCGCGGGAGTCAACGCGAGGACGCACAGCACCAGTGAGAGGGTGTGGGTGCACGAGAGGCAGCGCATGGTACACTGCATCCCAGAGAGAGGGAAACCAGAAATACATTACATCTATGCACTGAAAAATAACTAAGGACACTGTGCATCTTTATTTACCTTATTTATTTAGTGGCTTTATTTATTGATTTCTTTCTTGTATTCTACCTTCTTTGCTTGTGTTTTCCTATCTATCTATCTATCTATCTATCTATCTATCTATCTGCACAGATGCTACTTATCATTCATGTTTCTAACATCTTTTGAATGTCAAACAGCCTGCAGAGACAGGTGCCTGAATATTGGGGATACTTCTAAAAGCATCTTCTACTCGTTGCACATAAGAAGAATGACAATAAACGATAAAATGCTGTCAGAAGTTGAACTGTTCAATGCACCTGTCTATACATCGAGGCTACTTTTGCGCGCGTGCATTTACTTGAATATTTACTCCCATTCAGATGTAGAACTCCGTTTCTGTGGTGGCTTTACAAGTCAATGTCCTACCTCTCTTCGCACGCAATCTCGCTAAACCAGAGCGCGTTATTTCGAGGCACTTCTCCACAAATGCGCGCAGAAATGTCTCCAGCGCGCGATTTGAAGCGCCTAGTACTCGCCCGTGCCAATAGGATACTGCTGCTTGAACCCAGTGTCCGGTAAAAGAAGAGCGCTTTTGTAAACCATGCATTTTTGGGTTGCTTGGATAAAACATTGTGGTTCACCTACAGATACGTGAGGTGGAACTGGAAAGCTGCAAAGCCGCCAAACCCAAAGAGGAAGCACTTTACATAATAAAGAGAATATAATGCGCAACCACACAACGCACAAGTATGCTGCAAAACCTTCTGCCCGAGCCCTTATTCGTGTCGACTCAGCAATATTTACTTTTAAGGGTCGTGATATACAAGTTGGTGACTTGTGCACTGCGCAAATGAACTCCCTGGTGCATCATGATATGACTCACCACGCACATCATGCAATCTGTCGTAAGTCTCAAAAGTTTGCCATATTACAGCTGTCAGATCTTTAATGTGAAATACTTTTGCATGCACAGTCCAATGTCATGCAAATTGTGCAAAGATGCAGATTGATCATTGATTAAAATGATTTTAAAATTGAGTGCAAATTGTCTTTAAAATATAATTCAGTCCCTATATGATCTATATTATAGTCTATTGCTTCAGCCAGAAATCAACAATGGTTAGTCCAAGGTGCCTATTCGCTTTGAAAGGAAATAGGTTAAGTTACCTTAAAGACATCACACCAATGCCCCTGGAAGAAATGACCGCTAGACATCCCTTTGGGTCTCCAGCAAAAGCCCAGCAAAAATGAACTTGTTTGAAGTCATTAAAAAGCGAGAAAGAGGATGAGATGCGGGCAATGTCACATCTCAATATTCCGACTTTGTTCCATTGCGCAGGCTCGTTGTGGAGAAGTGAGATTTAGCGAACAGGAGACGGATTTGGAGAGAAAATCCCTCACATTTATCTACATTACAGAGACATTTTCAACAGGAAACAGCTGGGGCAGCATTTGCCTTCTCCTCTTGCTAAGTTACTCATTAAGGATTTTGGGCACCCTGTCAAATAACGTCATCTGTTTCTTAGAATAGGCTCGAATTTGGATCTTTCTAGGACTTGCTAACAGAACAGAAAAGATTGCACTGCAGAATGAAAACGAATACGAGAGTTAGGGAAAGTGGTGAGTTTTTAGAAAGGGACAGAAGTTGAATTCAGAGACACTCCCATGCGTAATTTGCACGGTGTCTTTTTCATCTCTGTATTCTCAGCCGACGTGCTTGCCAGCTTGTGACTTTTACAATACTTTTATATGAGGGGAACTTTTTCAAATGAATTTCTATAGTATATTGGGATAGCTAAGTGTTAACTTAAAGATTTTAAAACTGAAAGTTCTTGCTCTATATTTATAAAAAAATATATATAGATAGTGTTTTTTTGTTGTTGTTTTTGTTTTTTTTTACTGAGTAGTGGTAGCCATGTCTAATGTATATGTCAGTTTATACAAAATGATAAATAATGACACCAGTTGTTACGTCAGTGTGCTTTTTGAATCCTAAAAGCGCGGTTTACTGTTGCTATGGTTTCTTCTTCAGACAAAGTGATTTCTTTTCGCGCTTCTCTGCAGCAGCTAAAAATACTAACTTGTAACTTTTTGGGTTCTGAAATTGAAATTCGCACCTTCATAACTATCAATATCAGTTGACGCACCTCTAAATTAATAATGAAATATTTAATTATAATTAAATAAGTAATATCACATCGCAAAAACTCCGTTTTCCATTATATTTCCCATAAACGATATGTAAAATTAATTGTTTTAAATGTCGTTTTATTTGTTGCTTTTCGACTACGCACATACTTTACACACACACACACACACGCACACACATATAGGCCGTATATATATATATATATATATATATATATGTATGTGTGTGTGTGTGTGTGTGTGTGTGTGTGTACTTGTTTTTTCTATCCTGGTGGGGACTTAGACCTGAATACACACAGCCTCATGGGGACTTGAGTGTACAATATATTTTTACTGTGCGCATATTACATTGCCTATTGTGGTCTGATAGCTGTCATTACACCACTGCATTGTTTTTGGAACACGCACTCAAGACTTTCATCCATCATCACTGTATATGGTGACGTGACAATAAAATGATCTGATTTGATTTAGAAACCGAACCACATTATCCACACTCATCAGCGCATACATGTGTAAAACACTGCAATAACATAATCTGTGGAAAAGGGGTTGTCGAGTATTTATTTGATATAATTCCTGTCTAGATGATTGATGCTTAGCCTGGCTTCTTGGGTAAGTTTTGTCAAAGTACGGTCTGGCTGACCTCAGAGGAATGAGCTCTCTCATTGCTTCGATGAACAGACAGTGCATTCACTGAGACTTGGGAGAAGATTTCCCTCCACTAATACCATCTCGTAGTTTGCACGATGAGCCAATAGGAGTGCTTACATAGTATGGGCTTTCTCACACGCTCACAGAAAAGTGGTTAGAGGGGACACAGTAGTCAATGTGGAGGGACATGGCCAGTATTACTGCTTCTGGAAGCTTCTTGAAACCACCCAACAACCTCCTGCTGTGTGTGGTCAGTGTTCACTGGGCAAAGGAGTTAGACTGGCATTGGTGTGATGTTTTTCTCATGTTTTCATCAAAAGAACAATGTTCACTGATGGTACTGGCATCACTCTAAAAAATGCTGGGTTAAATATGGACAGAGCCAGCAGTTGGGTTGTTTTGATCCAGCAGTTGGGTTAAATGTTTAACCCAACCTTCTGGATGGTAAACCGCTGGGTCAAAACAACCCAATCGCTGGTTCTGTCCATATTTTACCCAGCGCTGGGTTGTATTTAACCCAGCATTTTTTTAGAGTGCAATGGGTCGACCAGCAGGATGAAGATTTGTTCAATGGTTAGCGGTGTTGTTGAAAAACCATTGCTGCAATATGCAATGGCCCATGGACAGTTAATCTGACCCTTGCAGATTGAAGAAAAGAAATGGATTTAACTGTAAAGCACTTTTTTTAATGTAAAAAATATTGTTCAGATAACAAACTATAATGTATTAAAATAAGAAAATGGGTTTAATCAATCATTATGTAATGCCACTGTACTAATAAGGTTATATATAAAGTTATAATGCTGAGTCAACCTTTTATTTGCAGTAAAAAAAAAAAATTCTATATTTGCTGAGCAACAGTGGACAATGAACCTAATTATTATGTACAGGATGAAAACTTTTACTCTTCTGCAAAGCCAAATGAATGGCGAGTCCCTTAAAGGACTTCTCAGTTAAGCTGACTTTAGTGACATTTTAGTACCACGGTGTTCCTGTAGCTTAACTTGAACAGCATGGTGCTAGCAAACGTCAAGGTCATGGGTTCAAATCCCACCCTTGTGAAAAAGAGGTGCAAATAATATAACTCAAAGAGAGTGCACTTTCATTACTATATTTGCAACACACTTAAGTGCTTTATTAAAAAGGACATTTTATATTTTTAATTTTTTAAGTTTTAATCATCTTTCGTCATTTTTTAAAGTAGTACAATTACTTTGATGGGTTGACTGACATACTAAAGCATATGTGCTTGATTATAATTTTCACCCCAGTGTGTTAGTTGATATGACATTATAAGTTAATATATTTTAAATGTACTAATTCGCAACTTCATCTTTACAAAATACTGTTGCACACGACATACAATTTTCAACTGAATAAGTATTAAAATATATTTTAGTTTACCATAAATGCATTGTCAGTACATGTAATTACATATAATTATATTTATATTTAATGCAATTAGTTGAACTTAAGAGTGCGTTTTATGTACTTAAGTACGAAAGCACTCTTAAGTTTAACTAAATGCATTTAATATAAGAATTTTACACATAAGTATATAGTATTTTTAATTTTTTTTAAATCATGCACATTACTGTAACCATTAAAGCTGTTTAATTTTACATGGAGAGGTCACCTCATAGAGGCTGCCATTTTGAAATCACATGCCCAGCTGGATACTACTTGCATTATCTCTGTGATCTTGTGTTATTAAGTGCTTTCTATCACAAAATAGATCATTTGGGTCTGACTTTATATACAGCATTTCTACAATGACTGCTACATTCACACCACCAGGTGTCAGTATCAAGTAGGCCTAAGTAAGTCCAAGACGAATGCTCTATTGGCCAGCACAACATCAACCAAAAAATTAATGAGTGCAGGTTTAAGCCAACTAGAAATTTCAGATGGACTCAGTCAGTGAACATTTTTTAGTTGGAGAGATTTAATTTTTTTTTTGTAATGTAGGCCTACTTTATATGCACAGCCATGTATCATATGAGAGAAGTCACGCAATCACTTCTGATGCGTGTAAGTACTTAAGGATAAACCCTTTGACTGTGGTTCTTCTCCACAACAGCTGTGAATGGAGAGTAACAGTAAGCTGAGTTCAAACCACAAGATCGTGTTTACAGAATGAATGAATTAAACCCCCCAGTGTCATGAGACGGCTAGATGTAAAGTAATACAGTGGGTTTTGTGCTGATGCCTCGCTGCGTGTCTGAGAGAGTCTGATGCAGTTGGCTGACCTTCTCTCTCTCCTTGTTCCGCACTGGGCAGCACTTAGATTCGTTGTACCTCTGCCAACTTGCTCTTCTTTGGAGCCGGCTGCCTGTCTGTCTGTGCGAGCCCACTGACCAGGAAAAAGGGTTTTTTACCCGCTCCAGACTCTAGAGGAGACAATGTCTGACAGTGTTATCTGTCTGGCTCGACCTGCCAAGCCTGCTGACTGTGAGATGGTGGTCCTTGCTTCATTCAGGGACAATATCAAATGGTCTGAAAGAAGATTTTATGTTGGCCCTGAACCATTTGGATGGTTTAAACACAATAATATGTTGATTCATGTTGGCACCATGGTGCAGTGTGTGCTTGCAACATAGCTCAAGCAGAAGCAGGTTTGAGTCTGTCTTGCATCATATCAAGATTCTACTTTTAATTGTTTACAAAAAAACCTCACTTTTTAAATGTAAAGTTTAATTTTTTCTTCAGGAAAAACAGAATGAATGATATTGATGACTCATCTTGTACTACACAGATTTTATCCAATGAAATGTTTTTAGAATGAGAATGTCCCGCCCCCTAAAACCACCTGCAACAAATAGCAAGAAGCAAATCATAGTTAATGGCTGTGATGTGATTGGGGCTGTGATTTAGAATGCATAGATTGCTAATTAAATGGATTCTTCCTGTAATATCTATGAAATGTCTTTACAGGCATCTACACACACACACATACACACACAACACAAAATACCTTTCTGATTAAGTAACTCAATACCATCCGCTTCCATAATGCATTGACATTTTGTGGAAACACGGTCCTTCATTTAGCATGCGAGACAAGGACTGCAATCATTCTGTCAGCTACCATTAATAATGACTGGATATAATGCTTCCTGTTGGAATTTCATAAACTGGATACTGTATGCCTCTGAGTGGGTGAGACAGAGAGAAGGAGAGTTTGTGTCTGTGTGCTATATGTGAATTCACATGTGTTTGTTCACCCTGATGTGTTATCAAACCGTCATCAGTCAAATGTTAAGTTTTGCCATTCATTGTTGCTGCGGTATCAAGTTTTGCCTCTGTTTAAATATCCTCCTCTGACTGATGTTCATGTCGGGTGAAAGTGGTGAAATCAAAGGTTTATGGGAAACCCATCACCATTATTTCAGACGTCAAGAACAAAGTCATGGTGGGTCCTGCTGCTGGGAATGTCATCTGTGTAAAACATTCAAATTTTTTTCCACAACCGGCTTAATGATAATGTGTGTGAAAAAGAAAACAAGAAAAACTCCCTTGATACTAACTGAAGAATAAGCCACAGATTTGTTCTGATAGGAACAACAGAGGAAAAACAGTGTTAATTAAAAAAAAAAATCATAATTTCATATATCAAAAGCTATTTAAATATTTTAATTTAATATTATTAATATTTTAATGCATTTCATTTAACTTTAACAACATTTCTGTTTATTTTGTAAGACAGAAACACAGCTTGATGTCCAATGAGAACTAATGCTGTGCAGTATCTTCTAGTTTTTCTGTTAATTAGGGCGACAAGAAAGTACATGCCATTATGACAAAACCCTGCCAGCTTGTAAGGTGCAATGAAAGTACAAAATCATCAATGGACTGCAAGTTTTAGCTTTCAGCCTTGCCAAATTCTTGCCCTTTATCAGATGAGTAGATGCTCAGTGAACCTGCAAACAGGGAAGCCTCTGCTGTAAATGAAGATGAGGCAGGGTTGGGGATGCTCTCCCCTCTTGCTGGCACAGGGGACTGGGTGGGGTGCCTCTCTACCCGCTGCCTGGCACTGGGCATTTCCATGAGTGCGTCTTTGCCAGGCCTCAATTACGGGGGAGTCATACAGAACATATTGAAGCAATTACAGCTCCATATAAATCAATATGCTTCTGCTTATAAAAGTGATCTGATCCCAGCACACTCTGGATCCAGTCTCGCTCAGGTCCATTTTGATTTCACTCCCCTTTTCTCAAGGCAAGAACATTATTTCACAGTTCAGGAGTGATTTAGGTCACTTGAACTAGCTCTGGATGGGGCTGATATTCAGTCAGTTTCACATTTTTCATGTAGCCATTAACCTGAGCCATGTTGGGCATGTTGGGGGTTAGTATATAGTATATAGTATATATATATACTTTTATGCTTCCAGTGCAGAAAAAAGTATTACAGTGATTCAAACTGCATTGATTCAAATCCATTCAGACCCATCATTAGCTCTTTACATCATTTGTTATATTTCGCCATCTTGTGTAAAAAGGTGGTACTGCATCTTTCTTGTTTCTTCTTCTTATGTCATCTTCAAAACATTAATTATAACCGAACAAAAGCTTGATTAGATAAAAAACAACAACAAAGAGAATAAAAACAACGAGGAAAAAGTACAATCCCTTCTTTCTGCTACTACAGCCGTGGTCTAGTTGACAGTGATTTACACCGGAATAATGACACTGACAAATTTTAATGCCCTATGCGTTAAAAATAAATGTCTGGCAGTAAGTAAGTAAGCAAATTAATAAATAACTCTCAAGACCCATAATGCCTAACCAATTACACACAACATCCATATACACACATGTTAGGTTTCTGTGAATTGTGGGTACTTTCCATAGACTTCTATTGTTTTTGTACTGACCAAGCGCCATTTTCTATCCCCTAACCCAATCCTACTCCTAAACGTACCCCTTACAGAAAATCTTTTTGCATTGTTACACTTTCAGATAAACATCATTTAGCATTTTTAATAATTTTTTCCCCCCTCGTGGGGACTGGTCCCCACAATGTCAATAATTTAAGGTTTTACTATCCTTTTACTATCCCCGCAATGTACCATAGAACACACACACACACACACACACACACACACACATATATTTTCTGAAATTTAAGTGAGAGAAGGTGTATTATTCTGCTTAGAGGACATTTTCATGTTGTGTGTACAGTATGTGTTTGGAAAAGAGAATTAATGATGTCTAAAGTAAGTAGGGCATGTTATAATGATGAATGTTTGTAGAGTGTGTTCATAGGACAGCAGAACTGGAAGTAAGTGTGAACGAGTGGAGCTCAAACCCTCTCATATATCATCACAATGCACAGTCTCAGCACTCCTCTCCCTCATCTATAAGTGCTCTATCTCTTCAGCACACATGCACACTAACGCACTTGCTTAGGAAAAAAATGTTATGAGCTGAAAACAAACCAGTAGATTATGAGCAAACTTAAACAAATAGTTCACCTAAAAATACAAATTCAGTCATCATAAACTCAGTTTCCTTATGTGGTTCCAAATAACTATTAAAAGAAAGTAAGTAAGAAAGAAAGAAAGAAAGTATGATACATTGTTTTATTTATTTATTAAATCATGTCACAAAATACTTAGAACATCACTAAATACTTTGGCAATTAACAATACGTATAGTATTACACATCTCTAAATCTATCTTATTAAATTCATTTGTGCTTTTGTAACTGTTAAAATCTCATTCCTATCAACAAAGGTCTACAATAAATGACGGATCAGTTCAATCATACAAACATCTTTAAACAAATATAAGGTGGATTTTAAGGTTCTCTTTGGGTGCAAAAAGGACCTCCACGTCAACTATAACTCTGAGTTTGTGCGCTTTGTAATGGAAGCATTTTAAAAAACCATCTGTAACCACTATTATCAGCTAAAAGTAAACATTACAACATTAACATTTCTTTAGATGTTAAACATGTTAAACATTAACATTTCTTTCAAAATGTTAAAAATATTATAACATTAAAATGCAAAAATAAAAAAGTTTTTAAAAATAAAGTTCTACCCACAACAACATACTACCTTAGATAGCTATAAAAGTCTTTCATATGTTTAATGAGCTTGTGCAATATGACTATATTGCATATTATTAACAGCATCAATAATGAGGTTAATTTATAGTTCCACTGAAAGTTGAATCTAACTATACAGTGAGAAAATATCTCATATAACTCATATAACAGCAATTTCAACTAGTTGTAATGAAACAGTTGGTTATCAACTGTGATCTGCTGGTTACTGATGATTATAATAAACTGTGACTATGAGGAGGCATCTGAGTGGTTTAGTATGCTAAAGAGCAATATATTATTGCTAGACTAGGTTTTAGTTAGCTGGTAAACATTGTACAAAACAAAACATACATGAACGTGGGAAGTAATTATTCCATGGAGCCACAAATAAAGCTTTTTTGTGTGATGTGCATGTTTTAAATGTGTTGAAGAGCTTGTGCACATTGACATAAGTGAGGTTCCTTTATACAAAGCAAGACCAGTCACTGGGGGTTCGTCCATACTGCAAAAAAGCAAAGATGAAAACAAAATGACACAATATGACTTTGTTCTGATTGTTCTATTTGTCCAGTGTGGACTGGGATGGAAAGGTGGAGGTTAAATGGTTTTTGATCTTGTTGGCAAGTTGCCAGAATACAATTATTTTATTGTAAACTCTCTACAACAAATAAAAAAGACTAAAATAAAATAAAATTCTCCCATTTCACCACATGAGGGCGCAATAACCCAATTTTTAGGACCCCTTTTGTGCCCTTCACATAAATTAACCAAAATCAGTCTCTAATCTTACCTAAACAAGTGTTCCATCATGACAGCAAATAAAATAAAAAATATACAAATAATTATATTATTTTATGAAATATTATATAAATTAAATATTAAAAGGTGTGTTAGGTGGAATGAAGGAATGAATAAACCTCAAACTACAGGAAAAAATAAACTTTCCCATGACAGTAAAATATATAAATTCCTGAAAACAATTCCAGACACAATTTCAAAACTAACATAGTTTGAATGTATTTGTTTGCCATTTAATGTAACACTGAATAACACCCAGTCTATTTGGCTTTATTTCTGTTTTTAAGTACATTTAAATGCATATTCAATAATGTCACTATAAGCTGTGTTAAAAAAGTGTTATCAGCTTTTACTTCAATTGTTTTAACAGCATCATGAAATATGTATTATGTTTCAAATAACACTAATACATTATATAGGGCTATAAAACATGTCATGCAGTATGTTGTATGTGTTTTTGATAACTTACCTGAATATCTGTGAGCTCCTTTAGCAGTCTGGAGGCAAGTGGAGGAAAGTTTCCTTCACATGGAATATGTAGATTCTATACGGTTTAGTATAAGAGATTATTATAAGAAAAATATGTTGAAAATTTGTTTAAAAATATTGGCCAAGACATTGACCCAGAGGTGGATATCTGTTGATTCGCCAGTATGTTTTAATACTGAACCAGTGTGCGGTGTTCTAATCATCCAAAGCAAACTAAACTCACCTCTCCCTGATACAAGATCCTGCCAACTGGACTAACAACACAAGCAGTTCCAGAACCAAACATCTCCCTCACTCGGTTTTCCTCCAGAGCCTGCCGCAGGTCAGCCATGGTCAAATAGCGCTCGGATACTTTGAACTCACCCTGTTAGATAAAATGAAACTTTGAACCAATCACTCTTAGAATAAATGTGTAAAAATGTCACTGGGGCAGTGCCCTTAAAAGGGACAACTTTCGACCTTATTTACTCCTAAAAGTAGTAGCTTAAAGGGAGAGCTCATCCAAAAATGAAAATTCTGATGTAATTTACTCATGTCACTCCATACCTGTGTGACTCCTTTTCTTCTGTGGAACACAACAGGTGATATTTTGAAGAATGCTGGTAAATAAACATTGTCGGTTCCCATTGACTTCCATTGTATGGACAAAAAAGTCAATGGCAACTGAAGATGTTTAGTTACGAACATTCTTTAAAATATCTTCTTTTGTGTTCCATGAAAGAAAGAGAGTCAGACAGGTTTGGAACAACCTGAGGGTGAAAGTGACAAGCTGTCGTACCCCTAAAGATACATTTTTGCACTTTTTTCCTGACTATGGTTTTGACAGGTTTTACCCATTTGCGAGCAAGTTCTAGGATGCTTTGCCGTGTAACACCCGGCAGAATAATGCCATCTAGAGGTGGTGTTGCGAGCTCCTCCTCTGGAAAGAAAAAAACACAGGGTTTTCACCTTAAACTTTTTTTTTCTTTTCCAAATACCATTTTGTCTCTAATGAAGAAATGACCAAGTTGCTGTGAACTGTCATTTTCTTTTACACCACTAGAGGTCTTTAGAAAGAAAGCTTACGCCTGGCATGGAATAAAAAAGTTAAGAAAAAGGTAACTGTGACTTTATATCTCAAGACTTTTTTTCTCATAATTCAGAATTGTTAGATATAAACTTGGAATTGCAAGATATGAACTCAGAATTACGATATCAACTTGTTACTGCGTGATAGAAACTTGCAGTTCTGACTTTTGAAAAAAAAGTCAGACTTTTTTAAAGTTTCAGTAAAGTATGAGTTTTAACTCGCAATTCATAGTTTATATCATACAATTCACAGAATTGGGAGATTAAAAAAAACACAATTACCTTTTTTTATTTAGAAATAAGCTTCCATGAGAATCTAAATCATTGATTGTACCCTTTTGAAGGTCCTGCAAATTTACTTTAACTGCCATATATTTTGACTTCCACATACTCTGTATTTTCTGTTAAAGTAAATATACATAACCAAAATACTTTGTCTATCAAAACTACTGAATGAAAGAGTAGCTTTTTACAAATATAAACAGCAATCACCTCCTTTCTCATTGATCCAGTAGAGGAAAAGGTTCATGGTGCCGACCTCTGTGATCTGATGGTCATCCCCATACAGCCACAGAACCTGCTGACAGCCGTAATCCACTGCCTCATACTGAGCATAGATAGATGCTCCATAGTTCCTAAAAAAAATGGAGGTTTCACACATTGTATCTTCCTCACAATCAAAGATCTGTCCTAGCCCTGAAAAACCCCATTGTCTTATGGCATTATCATTCCTTCCGAAACTGATTCAGAACTGACTGCACTGCTGAGACGCTCTGCATATAATTCTGCTCTCATGTGACAAGTTTTAAGCAAGATTGCACAGATTTACAACACGGCTGTTAGCACACACAAATCTGAAAGTTTACTATGAGGCTTTGATATTAAACTAAGCTTGCACACATGTGGATCAAGGCCAAGAATGTGCCAAAGCTTGCAAAAATGCTCCTCATTCATTTAGTGTTTTGTAGTAAAATAATCAGGCACATTGAAATCTCTCTCATTCATTCACTCACTCACTCACCCTCCCATCTTGCAGTCGCCTGTCCCTCCTCTCCAAGCTCTGATGTATTTGGAGTCAGCCCACAGGGACACTGGTTTAGCTCCCGTGCTGAAGTACGAACCCACAGGACTGAGGATGAGGAACAGCAATGCCTTGTTGGGCTTCTTGACACCAAGGGTGGGCTGCTCACACAGGCATATGTAAAGAAAACATAAGACATGGTTATGTAATGCAAAAGTAATTTTTATATTATAATATTATAATGCTAATTAAAACAATAAAATCATTATATGTAATAAATTATTATTTTTAATTGTGATTAATTAAATATTGTTTAAATTATTTAGGTAAAATAAATGTTTTACTTTTTTTCTGATGCATAAAAATATGTTTCTAATATATATATATATATATATATATTTATTATTTATTTATTAAAGATGAATGAATGAATGAATGAATAAATAAATAATCTTGTATATCTGTGTTGTATAGACAAAGTCATATATGCATGTTCAGACAGAATCAAAGACCCACATTTATATGCACTTGTGAATCGCAAGATATTAAAAGCTAAAATTAATCAAAATGAGATTATTGTGAGAATAAGTGTTTGTGTAGCTCTAACCTCTGTGCCCAGGAAGGTGGGACGGATGTACAAACTGGCAGAGTCTGTGTGAGGAACCCAATCCTGATCCACCTCCACCAACTTCCTGATGCACTCCAACAACTCTGCACAATCAAAACTCTACAGAAATACAGACAAAATGAGAAACAGACATGCAGTTTTGTGTCTGTATCTTGATTAAATACTGAATGTTGATGCAGTAGAGAGACGTCAGTCTTACAGGCAGACAGGCCCTGTGGGCGGACTTCAGCATCCGTTTCATGTTTATCATGGGTCTGAAGAGACGCACTTTGTTATCTGGCCCCCGGTATGCCTTCATACCCTCAAAAATCTGCACAGTACATATTTACATTTAAACATGAATTAATGCTAATTATTAACTGTGGAAGTCAAATGATTTTATATGATACCTAACCACACAGATGAAACTCCAGATGGTGAGGACAGACCTGTACAGCGTAATGCAGGGCAGAGCAGCCTGGATGTACGGACAGGTTCCCAAAAGGCTGGATATGCGGCTTCTGCCACCCTTCCTCAATACTCCACTCAATGGTCAGCATGTGGTCAGTGAACACCGTCCCAAACACCAGGCCATTTGGGTCAGGTTTTGGCTTATGGGTCTGTGCTAACCGTATAACTGTGTCTGCAGCCTAAACAGAACAGCCAAAAATACTCAGTATCAGATGACATAATACACCAGCCAAAAGCTTTTTACAGACCCAGAATAAGGTCAGGCTATGAAATCCATCTCTCTAGCCCTCTATTTAGTTCTATGGATTTCTCTCCCTGATAGAAATGCACTCAAACTCTGAGATTAAACACTCTCACAGATTACATGTTCCTTCAGCAGCCCTCTGTAATCCCAGATTATGGTGGAAAGGTGAGCACTACACTGGCCTCAGCGTTTTTTTAGCAAACCCTGATAGCACACATACCTCTCAGAGACATCTATCTGAAGTGCGTGTTTACATCTGGAAGATGTATTTTTTGGAGTATTTGCTCATCCTGTTAGACTTCAAATCGACATTTAGAAAATGTCTTTAAGATGTTTATGAATGTATGTAAAACTGACATCTTAAAGATGTTTCTCAGATGTTTATACACAACAGATGCTTTCCAGATGAAGCGATCTTTAACCGACATCTTGCAGACGTACATGTGCTATAAGGGAGATGTTTAAGAAAAAATTAAACATTTATTCAAATTTTTATATTTTATTTCAACAATGTATGTATATTTTCTGCACATATATATATATATATATATATACATACATACATACATACACATATTAAGAGATAATTCAAAATTATCTATCTATCTATCTATCTATTGTATTTATTTATTTATTTATTGAAAATAAATGGCACTTGCTTATAAGCAAGTATGTAAATATGCAAAGACATTACATTTTTAAGTGTCTTTAAAGTGTTCCAAAACACTGTTTTGTCCTGCTGGTCATCAGCCCATCTGTCTAATTCATGGATTGTCAATTAAAATAATATCAGCTCTTTGAGACACTGTTTATGGTGCTACATTTTCAGGCACTGACTCATTACGCAGCACGAATCTGAGGACCGTGCTGTCTGACACCTCAGTTTACGAGTGCTTTGTGAGTACCTGACTATAAATATGCTAGATCCAATTGAACAACCGTCTGTAATCTCTGTTGAGTCTCGGGAGCAATCATGTTGGCAGATGTACAGTGGTGGTCAACAGGAGTACTATTATTGTTGCTGATGATGGTGTTTTCAGTTCTTTAGTTAGTATGCTAATTAGCACTCTTACATAGTATAAAGAATGATCGGACACAGTTTTTTCTTAGAAAGCTGTAATTTTCTTGAGGTTTCACTGTAATGAAAGCTGCTTTGTGGCCATCACCAAGTCATTGCTGTGTGTGACCTCATATAGTCCCTTCAAGAAGCTTAAATGCGATTATCCTCATCAATAGACAAACAACGCTCTGCACGCTGCCATGATGAACCCAAAAATAAACACCTCTGCAAAAAGCCTTATTTTAGCAGCAGCTCACACGTTTCTGCCTTTTGATCTGAGACTTTATGAATGAGGGATTAGAAAGTATGTTCGATGTCCATTAATGACCAAATTATAAGATTGAAGCTTTTTTTCTGTTTGATGAGATCTGATACTCAACTAATGCTGGTATGTGCTCTTAAAAGGATTTAAATTAAGAGCATGTAATATAAGGAATGGTCCACCCAAAATGCCAGTACAATCGAACATTTGGAGTCCCAAAGAGGACATTGTAATAGAAAAAAAATATGTGAAAGAAGAAAAAATTATGATTTGGAAAAAATGATTTTGTGTTTACTTGCAAAACTAGTGATGGAAATAATATAAAAGTAAGCAAATGCAAAATTTTTGGTGGGAACATTATATTTTTGTGAAGGTACACAAAAATGGAGGATGCAAAAAGCATTGAAATATAATTTTTCTCCCACTGATTTTTTTTTCTTCTGTTCAAGAAACACAAAAAGAGAAATTTTGCAGAATGTACTTTTTGCTCTTTTCCATGCAATTACAGTGAATGAGGGACTGGAACAAGGATGTAAATATATCAGTATCATACATTTCAAATGTGCCATATTTAAAATAGCAATGCCTGATTTGTGAATGAATCGTTCTTTTTAGTTGAATCATTTCAATGAATCAACTGATGTGATTAAATGATGTGTTCAAATTCAACACACAGAATTTCAGTCATACAGAGCTATCATATGACTTTCAATATAACTCACAAGTCACGTGGATTACGTTTAGGATATTTAATTGTGCTTGTGTGTCCTTTTTGAAGCATGAAAGCTGCATTGCCCATTGGAATGCAAGAAATAACTGACCCACATTTTCTTTAAAATGTCTGTTTTTATGTTCCAAGAAAGAAAGAAAGTCATATGGGTTTAGAGCAACATGAATGTGAGTTAAATTTTACTTTTTGAGTGTTCTTTACTAAATACTGTTTTAATATTAGATCTTTCCCTCATTCATAAACTATAAATACTCTAATTCTGCAAGCAGCCACCAAACTTAGGCATGATTGCAGATATTTCACTATAATACTATGTTTACTTTATAGCAATGGTGTGATTTAGTCTGTGTTGAAAAGAACTCAGGCTTAATCACCACCTGAGTCAGAGAAAGGTAGAGAGAGACAGAGAGCATGCCCAAAGCCAAGCCAAGCTTGATTGACAGGGCTTACAGTGATCTGAGAGACTGGATTCTCTTTTACTCAGCACGGGACCTCTTGGAAAAGCTAGGACCTTTCTGCTAACTGCCAAAAAGAGGAGTCCAAGGTCACATTTCGGAGTCATGGAGGTCAAAATATGCTAAGGGAAAAGGGGTCTACCATGAGTTGACTCAACTAAGATTATATAGCCACTCAAAATGCTTTAGTTATGTTATGAATTTTGGAAACAGTATGTGGACACTGAGACAACCATAAGAAATAATCAAGTTTTGACTGAGGAGGAGAGTTTCTAATTGTCTGGTGTATCAATCAAACATCAGAATGATGCCATTGGACATTTCGCTAAAGGCAAGTGCTGTCTATTACATATATATATATATATATATATATACATATATTTGTATTGTTTACATAATATGCCTTACCTTAAAGCTAGAGGCATTGCCAGCCACATCATTATTCTCAAGCACCTAAAAGGGAACAAAAATACATAATAATATAATGAGCATCAGCATATTTGAAGTTGGATTATACAATAAATCACTTAATTTCCTATTTGTTACATTTCCAAAGTTCTCTGGCGTTTTAAGTACCTTAAAAAGTGAAGGAATGTTACTTAGAGTGCTGACGCTCTTCACTGATTTAATTAAATATTCATTACTGCTTCTCTAAAGGAATAAGCAATGTTTATCTTACATTTCCATGCTCTTAACAATGTCTTCCCTTACAAAATATCTAGTATATCACTAAATTCTTAGGCTAAACTAAGTCCCCTTCATGTCTTATTACTGTATATGAACATGAAAGAGCTGAGATATAAAAAGAACAAATGAATTTTTAAGTATAAATACTGTCAAAATGTAGCTTTAATTAAAAATCCAAGTATCTAGTCACAAACATACATACGGTACTTGAGTGAAAATAAAATCCTTTAGAAACAGATTGAAGAAATCAAGATGCAAAAAAAAAAATGTCCTGACTGTCAATAGAACATACCAATCTCTGTCCTGAAACTGAAACCTTTATTTTTAGGATAGCTGTTTATAGAGTGATCACCAACCAAATGTAAGTGTTCAGCAACAGCTCTAATTATAACATATTTCTTAAACTCACGATAAGACGTTTCCTCACAAGGACAAATGAGCATAGATTTGTCTAAATACAATTTACACTGAGTCGGACGCATTTGCTATGGAACATTAGCTGTGAGCATCACAGGATTGTAATCTCAGTGGACAAAAAAAAATTAAACATTTAAGTCATGATGACCTGTGAAAAATAGACTTTGTACTTTGGAAGTTTAAATGAAGTAAAAAGTAAAAAGTACAATTTTGCCTTAGAAATGTAACTTGAGCAAGAGTGCAAATTATCCAAAATAAAACTTAACTATATGACGACCTTGTAATTATGAACTTTTTACATTGGAGGTCTAAATGAAACGCTAAGGAGCAAAAATGCCATAGATCCCTACTGCCATAGACCCCCCCCCCCCCGCCCCCCCCCCAAAAATATCTTAATAAATATAGCAAAGAAGTACTTTACACCCCTGATGAACTCACCCACTTAGACATCATCACGTTCAGTCATGACATGAACTTGAAGTGGCTTGAAGCATGAAATGATATGTGAGTGAGCTGGTTTTTAGTCACCAATCAGCTAGGTTGAATTAAAGGCACACCTCCATGTAGTGACCTTCATTACACTTGCAATGTTTACAGCAGTTTACACTTTGAGGTCACAGTAGTGAGCTAGAAGTGTAACCTCACAGCGCACTCACTGTGTGCTCATACTATGGTCACAATGTGATGTCACAGTGAGCTAAAATCCACTCACTGTGAGCTCATCATTGTCATATCATTGTGTTAATCTCTAATTCCATTATTTTAGTGTGAATTCACTGTAGTGCTGTGCAATGTACTGGTTCAAACGATAAACCGGTTTGTATTACACACATGGTATGAAAAAAAGGGCATACCGGCCTAAGCAACGTAGACAGTGTCATGAATTGAGAGGAGAATATAGGTCCGTTATATCACAGACATCATGTAGAAGTTTAGATTTTATTTCCATCAACAAAGTATTTCAAAAATTCAGTGTCCTTGTTTATTTTGTATTATTTTCAGCCTGGTGTTGGCATTTGACATTTGACCTGCTCAGTATTTTTAATTCACAATGAGCTCACATACTACTTACACTGTATCACAGATTAATTAGTAAGAATAAATACTTTTCTGTAGCTATTATATATCAAGCACAATAAAACCATGAAAAACCTCATCATATTTCGATTTAATAAACAATATTTATATATAAAACAAAAAATAAATATATAAATATAAAATATAAACATTAGCTTCTTGCTGTTAGTGTAAGGTAATAGTATTCCAAGTCTCTTTAACCTGGAAAGCATGTAAACATTAAATCCAACTGGGACTTTACTTGATTGACAAAAAAAAAAAAAAAAAAAAAAAACCTGACAGGGGACTTTGCCTCCCTATTTCATTAGTCCAGTGACGTATGTGTATCAATAACCTACATCATGATGTGCGTAACCGCAACGTGAACGCATGCATACGTGACCTTTTAGAGATACTATACCCGTTATATAACATACGATATATTTCCCATTTAACACAATATATCGTCTACGTTGTTGTCCATTTCAATACAATACAGAATAATGCGTTCAAATATGTGAAAACCCATGCGCTACAACAGAGAGATTTCGTTAATCTCCGTTTTAACGCACACACTACCACCGAGCGCGCACGTGCCGACATACGCGGTTTTATGGAAATATATGACAGGGTTTAACTACATTTATCAGACAAACGAATGCTGAAACCATAGATTTATATATATGGTTGAAACGCTGTGAATGCAATGCGCGCGCCTTTACCTCTTGAGATGCTGATGGTGCGCTCGTGGCTGATGCAACGCTCGCCATGATGAAATGTGCGCCGTCTGTAAACCTCTTACAGATTACACCATATCAAAGCCAATGTGCTAAAACAAACAAAGCATGTTTGAAAGTGTGCTATGACGGAAATGCACGTTTTGTGCAATCTCTACTGATTGTGTAAATGAAAAAAAAAACAAAAAAAAAACCTGGTACTTTAAATCATGCGATGGATATCATATTGGTAGCCAGCCTACTTGGCATGTACGTTAATTTACTTAAACATCAGTTTAAAATATATTTAAAAATATAAGGCACAGGATAAGGTGCAGGGCTAAAGCCCACCCGATAATGGGCCATTTTTACATTTTCTTTTCTTCCAAGACACCAAACACTTTTCTCCAAAGGCAACTAACACCACCACAGCAATTTTCTATACATCTCTTTGTTTTTATGCATAGCATTGGCAGATAGGGGAAATGCAGAATACCGTAACTGCAATAAACAGGTTTCCATAGAACTTATTATTTTCTATTTATTTATTTTTTAAAATTACAATATATGCACGTTTATTTTTTTCGCAGGTATTTATATAGCATATTTCCAATGTGCATTTATTGGAGACATTTTTAAATAATATGCGCAATGATTTGTGAGGAATCAATGAATCATACGCCTTCTGTCAGTCGCAGTTCCATCATTGGACGCACGGTGTCACTGCGCCGCAGATTTTAATACGGCCTTCGATCAGCTGTTTGGCGCTTCGTGTTTGTGAACCAACCGCGGCGGCAACATTTGAACAGATTCAGGTGTGTGTGTTTTTTTCCCCGACCTTGGCGTCTCAATATTTGGTTGTCCTTTATGAATGTTCTCTAAAGATAACAGACACACCATATGAAACTGAAGGCGGCTGTTATTTTCATATTGAAAATGGCTAAAACGTTTTGTGTCTGTCAGTTTGTGTGAAGTTTATGTTTGATTCGCCCTCAGTCGGATTTTGACAGGTTGGTTTTGCTTTTTTGCTCGTTTGTTTTTGAGTCTTTTGGTTGTATATATAAGATGAGATTTTGAGAATATTTTGAGATAAAAGTGTGAGGTTTTCACTACTGACCTTACTTATTTTGTCCACGTCATCCGTAAAAACAAATAATGCAGTGACCGTTTAAACATGTAATGGGCTTTTATATTGTAACATGTTATCTGTTTTCTGTCTTTTTATTTACAAGCACTATGTGTTTGTTTAAATCATATCTGCTGTATCTAAACTAAATGTAATCAATTACATCTTTGATATAATGTTTTTCTTTTAATTTTCTTCAATCACAGAGTGGGTCACCTTATGGGGGTTGGACATTTTGAGATATGACCTGCTAAATATTATTCACTCTCTCTTAGACTTGTTAAACTCGTGTCTCTTCTGTAGATCGAGGCTTTCTCTCTTTTCTCGCTCCAATATGGATGTCGGAGTGACCCCGAGACGGCACAACCCTGTGGACAGCATCTGCCGCAAGCTGCAGACCATCCAGCGGCGAGATCAAGGGGCTAACTCGCCCTTTCAGATCCCAAAATTCCAGTCCAGCAGCTACGACAGCCCTCACTCGGGTCTGCGCCTCAACCTGGAGGCCATCCTGAAGAAGCGCACCGTCCGAACTGACGGAGACTCTGACCGTGATTCCTCTGCGAGCATGCTGACCCCCACAGCTTCCCCAGGACCGGGGTCTGCCGCCAACACCCCTCGTGCTGCCATTACACCTGGCAATGCCACCTATACCATTACCAGTACACTGGGCACGTTAGGGGAGAGGAGAAATACAGCAACATACAGCCGGCCAATTCGGCGTAACTGCTCCACCCCAGCAGCCCAGACTGGGGACAATTACTTTAACTTTACCCCACGCTACTCCACACAAACCCTGCTGGAGGGGCCTGACACCCAGCTCCCAGCTCTTGGCTTGTTCTCGTATAACCTGAACTTCTCCTCAGATATTTCTAACATGGACGGCGAACTCGCCTACCCAGCCCTCGTGGTCAAGAGACTTTCACTGGGCGAGGGTAATGAATGATCTCTTTTTAGTTGTCTATTTAACATTATACATTTTTTGCTAAAACCAGTGACTGTATGTTTGTTTTTACATTTACATTTACATTTACATTTAGTTATTTAGCAGACGCTTTTATCCAAAGCGACTTACAAAAGAGGACAATAGAAGCAATCAAAATCAACAAAAGAGCAACAACATGCAAGCATATGACAAGTTTTTCTTGGGTTTTAAACAGGATCTCTGTTTCCCTCTGAGCCCAAGAAGGATAGCATGGCTGAGGTCAGTCTGATTTGCGAGGAAGACCTGTTGGACACAATTTTTCAGGCCTGTGATACACAGTGCAGAGGTACATGCATCACTCCCTCATTGCTTTTATGCTGTGTATTTTCAGTCATATTGTATATTTTAACAAGCTTCTAACCCTACATGTAACCTTACATGACTGTAAAAAAAAAAAGATGGACGACATGTCTTTACTTCTTCCCTTATAGAAAAGTGAAGCCAAAACATTCCAGTATGGCCACTGTCATCTCAAGCAAATGACATCATCTGGAGCCTGCACAGTAGTGATTCAATTGCAGTAGTAATCGTGAGGTGGAGCCGTGGTATCAAAGTCCCACCCAAACTCCCGCAGACCCAGTGTCCTCATTTTTGTGGCATCAAATAATGAACTAAAAGCAAACTTATTACAAATATGAACACTTGAACATACATTAGTGTGATTATAAGAAGTACCTAAAATGATGGAAACTGTCTTTGGGGAAATTTCGTTTGAAGTGTAATTTGATTGTTTAGTTTGGATCACATCCTATTTGTTTACCTATACTGCAGCTAGCCACCAGATGGCAACTGAAATATTTTGGCTTCACTTTTAAGGTCGTGTGCTGCACACTTGCTCTGTACCATTTGTGCTATTGATACGAATAAAAGTGTGGTTACATTTATTGTTTGGTCAGTTTCACAGGCAAAGTAGAGTCATTTTAACAGGAATTTGCGTGATCGAAAATTTCGAAGGATGAACGATTTTCCTATGCAGATTTCGCACTGGATTCAAGTTGGTCACACAAGTATGAAGCAGGAAAAGCTGCTTGGTTTGTTAGTGACTTCTGTGTGAGCTGTGCTTTATACATCGCTATTGACAAAAGACAATGGAAAATTCTGATGTATACCTGCTGGATGGAACAAGGGGCCTCATGCACATCTAAGGACCAGAATTTTGTAGAGACTTGGTGGTGGGATTTTTTTTGAAAAGTTATTTTTTTTTTTTTCTTTTTAAAGATAATAGCTATGCTATTGACAATGGATCTTTTCAGCTCATGAAATTTCACTAATGTGACCATCTTAAGACCAGGAATGTGCGTTACAATCAATCAGATTTTGATTTCTTGTACATTTTAACTGCTTCTATCCCCCTTAGATTCACAGATTTTATTCCTCAGGAGGTTGTGAAGCTAACTAATATTACAATACATGTTTTTTTCGTTTGGTTAAACTGAAGTAACCTCTAAGAGCATCTGAGAACATTGACTCATTCAGACCCAGCAGCAGAGATGTTTCTTAGCATTCAAACCTAGGGGCAAACACCGTCTGATCTGTCCTCAATGAAGTCTTGCTCTTTCCTCATGATGTCTCTGACCTGATGTGCTTTCTGTGGTGACCAGACCACTAAGCTAACAGGAGACAAAAGCTGCTTTCATTTACAGCCATTCTTTAATATGAAGGCAACAGCATTTTTGGTGAATGCAAAATGTTGGTTTTTGTTTTTTTTCTAGCATGTTAAAGAGATGATAGCGGCAGACTTTTATTTATATATATATATATATATATATATATATATATATATATCGCCTTGATATGTTCAGACACAGTCATGGTGACTCATAACAAGTGGGTGTTGCTTTGCAAACTTTTTGTTTGACTTTCTTGTTGGGATGGCATCTGACGAGACTCAGGTCCTCTATGAATCTAGCCACTATAACCATAGTAACACAGATTCCTCTGTTGCAGGTAAAGTTTATGTATCGCACGTTGTGGACTTCTTGAGACACACGACTTGCCGCAGTTCAGAGGACAGTGGCCTAGAGGAACTCTGCAGTATGCTGGACCCAGAGCACAAGGACATCTCCATAGACCTGGACACATACCATGCTATCATGAAAGAGTGGATCGATGATTGCCGGAGCCAGGGGTATGAAGACATGCATATACATGACCCATGCTTTAGAGCAGTGATTGCCATTGATTTACTTGAATAAAGGCCTTTTTAATTTGGGAAATATTGCACTGGACAAAAAAACCCAAAAAAATAAAATAAAATCTGCTGGTTGTTTAGCTCCTGATCATTTTGCTAAAGGCTCTGGTCAGTTAACAGGAAGCAGTTGTTTTTGCAATCCACTCTGTGCGGTGTGTCTTTTGTAGAAGTTACCAACACAACCAAAGACACATTGGAGATTTTCATCAGTCTGCTATCAGTCCACAATCAGTTTTGATCACAAGGCCTTTCTTTCCAAGATTTTCCTCATGACATGTTTTTTAGATAAAAGCCAAACTCAAATTTCCCCTTTTCACTTAGGAAGGACTCAAAGAATGACACCCAACAGGAATCATTCAAACTACGGGACAGTTTATCAGGTGAGATGATCTTAGGAGTATGTCAGAATGCTTGAAAGCTTAATGTTTTTCATGTGTTGCATATATTTGTTGTTAATGTTGTTACAATTTTATATCAATCACCTCTTGTTTCCTTTAGCAAGAAAATCTGCTCTACTAAATATGACCTCAGGTAGTCTTGAAGCATTTGGAGGGGAAGCCTCCAGAGCTGACCTGTAAGTTTAGGAGTGCGAGTTGTTAGTTTGTGACAGATAAACAGTTAACAGTAGTCCACATGTGGTTTGTGAGACTGTATCAACTGTATCAATCAAAACTTTGGACACAGTTGACACAAATTTGCTTCTTATGATCTTAACCTTTTGATCTAAAGATCTTTGTTTGGATGCTTTTGAAAAAATCAATTTCTGCCATTTTTACACTAAAAATAAAAATATCTAAAAATATTTAAACAAAAAAGTTGCGATCAGTATATTACTGCAAAAATGTGTGTGTGTGTTTGTACAGGGAGACATCAGATCTGGTCTTCTGTGTGGCAGATCTGCAGCTAAATAATCAAAAGCTGCAGGAGGAGGTTCGTAAACTGAAGCAGGCAGTGGAAAACATGGAAGACACCAACCAGAAACTCATCGAGGAAAATGAAGAGCTCAAAGCACAAGCTAAAATGTACAGACTAATATGACGTTCTGTCTCACCTGTCTTCTTCCTTCACCTCTGAACCCTTAAACCCCTTAATCATCATTAATTCTCTTGTATATAACATGCCTTAAGACTCTCCTCTCGTCACTCCCTTCCCTCATCCTGCAGGGGGCAGCAGTTATTGCAGAAGGAGAAGATGCTTAAAGAGGAAGTTGAGGAGATAAAGCTGAGTCTGACCTCTTCAGAAGAGAGTCGAGCTGAGGCCTCAGCTCAAAGAAAGCAGATGGTGAGGCACAAAACTCATCGATGGCTGTTCCTGTTGTTGTTAAGCCATATTATGAGACTCAAAGGTCTCATAAACTAATGCAAACAGATAACATGCGATATGTTCATAATGAGATGGATAGTAATATTACATAAACCAAGGATCTGTAAACATCCAGAGTAAGCAAATCTGGTTGCCAGATAAACACCATCACACTGGTGTTTATTGACCACATATTGACTTTGACATATATGTTATTAGCACAAACATGAACACTTATTACTATTCGTTATGGTTTCCTTCAGGAACGGGAAAACCAGAGTCTTGTATCCAAAATTGCTGCTCTACAAGAGGAGGTATGGCTCTATCCATTTACACATCCATCCACCTAAGTGTCAGACATGTAGTTCACTGACTGGTTCTCATTCATCATACTTATTCCATTTTCTTTGTCCTCCTTCCTCTGCATTTTTTCTTCATCACATATCAAGAATATGAAAGTCACGCTGGATGCAGAAGAGCTCCAGAAAAAGATCAGTGACCTCTGTGACCTTAATGCTGACCTTCAGGTAGGGCTTAATTTAGTTTACTCACTCATGATTAGTGTTTTATTAAAAAAAAACAAAATAAAAAAAAAAAACATTTAGCTCTGTCATTGGTGAATGTTTTCTTGCACCCTCAGGTCCAAGTTCATTCATTTGATGCCATTCTGGCTGACAAGGAGGCTATAATTCAAGAGGTCAGCCCATCTTGTGCATCACAAAGGCAATGATTTGATATGAAAACTTTAACAGACAAATAATGTCAAGTTGTGTATAAAACTTTACAGAAGAATTCAGCTTTTCTTTAGTCATTACTAAAATCATTCAGTGTTATCATTATTCATTTGGTATGTTTATAGAATCTGCAATCATGTTAAATTATATTTCTCCAGTGTCATAACAGAACTGCCCTCTTTCTTCTCCAGAAAAATAAACAGATAGATGAACTGAAGGTGGCCATTGTGGAGTATTCCTCGGTTACAGAGGTGAACTCCAATTCTCTTTTTCTCTCTCCATCTCTAATATGAGTCATCTGTAATTTATACCACAGCACTGTTTAATGCTACTTTTCAAAAACTGCTTTGCTGTTAAGTAGTTCCAGGGTGACCACATTTTATTTAGATGTCATATTGCCATGTCTGTCCAAATTGTTAAAGTTTCACATAAACAGATCTTCAAAGAGCCATACAGCCTACTACAAAGAACTCAACAGTAAGGATTTATCCTTTGCCAGACCAGTATCTATGATTTCAGAAAAGGACAATCACTTTTTATTTTTATACCAATATATATTTTTTTTATATTTTCTAGAAATATTTCATTAAACATTGCTGATTTGTTTTTAGCTGATGCTTCCAAGACTACCACAAGTTATTTTTGCAATCTGCTTACCAACTAGGTGACAGTATTTGTGTGTCAAATAAGCAAAATTTGCAACAGCAATTTAAAATCCATCACCGAAAACCAAATGTTTAAGTTTGCAAGGCTCAAAAATGTATGTATTGTTCTAAAACTTTCAGTGGAAACACAGCACACCCAAAAAGCTGCTCACACTGCCTCTGAGCCAGTATCAAAGAATCCTGGAAAAAAATTGTATCACAGTTTCCAAAAAGATATTAAGCAGCACTACTATTTTCAACATTAATCAAAAGAAGAAATGTTTCATGAGCACCAAATCAGCATATTAGTGATTTCTAAAGGATCATGTGACACTGAAGACTGAAGGAAAATATATTAAAAGTTTAAAGAGTTATTTTAAATTGCAATAATATTTCATGATTTTACTGTTTTTCAAAATTTTAAAAATTTCTTACGACCCCAAACTTTTGAACAGTAGTGTATATACAGTTCCTTTGGAAACTCAGAAATATGAATGTGGTGACTGTGCATGAGAAAATACCATAGAAGTGTACAATAATGTGACAAATCATGTATTTGGCTGGGAGCCACAGGACACAACTCTCTCTCACTCACTCACTCACTCAGAATGCTGAATCAGTGGTGTATGAAAGTAGTTCAACACGCAAACATTTTAGGGACTAAAACCTGAAAAATAATTATAGATAAGCAAGTGTACATGTCATAACCGTGGAATAAGTGAAATTTTGCTTGCTTCAGCTGTTGAGAGCGGACAAGAACAAACTGGAGAGTCAAATGCAGATGATGCAGCCTGATATGACAATGTAAGAGCTCTATGTAATGCACTTAATACACAGCAATGAAAATATTAGCTGATTAATTGACCTTATTAATGGCAAGCGTAATACTTGCACAAACATCAGAAATGACTTCACATGTTCGTCTAACTGTGTGTGTATGTGTGTGTTTGCAGCCCATGTCTCTCTCTCTCTGTGGCCTACAGACTAAATCAGATGAGTTCAGGCTCTCTTCAGACAGAGTTGGCACTGGCACAGAATCCGCTGGAGGTTTGTAGTGTGTTTTGTGTGTGTGTGTGCAATTCCCTTGTCTGTCTTTGTCCCATCCATGGTTTGGAGTGTCTCTTTCTCTCCACTCCCACCAACACTCATGTGCTGTTCTCTGTCCGCCCATTCTCTCTCCCACTCCACTGTCATAGAGTGCACTCAGTAATCCACACCCTCTCGGTGCTTTACACCAAACTTTAGGCATTACAATGAGTCTGACTACATGTGCTTTATTTCACAATTTTTTGTTTCTGTGGGAGATTCCATTATTGTCACTGGTGATAACTACATGCTAGGTATACCTTGCTAGTGCTGGGTTGGACTCACTTTTGCCCTCAAAACTGCTTTAATTCTTCATGATATAGATTCATCAAGGTGCTGGAAACATTCTTCAGAGATTTTGGTCCACATTGACATGATAGCATCACAGACTTGCAGCAGATTTGTCGGCTGCACATCCATAATGTGAATCTCCTTTTCCCTTCCATACCAAAGGTGCGCTATTGGATTGAGATCTGCTGACTTTGGAGGGCATTTTAGTATAGTGAACTCATTGTCATGTTCAAGAAACCAGTTTGAGATGATTTGGGCTTTGTGACATGGTATGTTATCCTGCTGGAATTAGCCATCACAAGATAGGTACACTGTGGTCATAAAGAGATGGACATGGTTAGCGGCAATACATTTAAACAATGCTTAATTGGTACTAAAGGGCACAAATTGTGCGAAAAATATATCTCCCATAACATTACACCACCAGCAAATACATAGCAGGATAGATCCATGCTTTCATATTGTTTATGGCAAATTCTGATCCTACCATCTGAATGTCACAGCAGAAATCGAGACTCATCCAATCTATTGTCCAATTTTGGTGAGCTTGTGTAAATTGTAGCCTCAGTTTCCTGTTCTTTGCTGACTGGAGTGGCACTCAGTGCAGTCTTTTGCCGCTACAGCCCATCTGCTTCAAGGTTCGATGTGTTGTGCTTTTAGAGATTTTGGGTGGTTGAGTTACTGTTGCCCATCAAAAAGACATTATTGCCCACAGAACTTCTGCTCACTGGATATTTTCTCTTTTTTGACCATTCTCTGTAAACCCTAGAGATGATTGTGTGTAAAAATCCCAGTAGATCAACAGTTTCTGAAATACTTAGACCAGCCCGTCTTGCACCAACAACCATGCCACGTTCCAAGTCACTTAAATCACCTTTCTTCCCCATTTTGATGCTTGCTGTGAACTATGTCGAATTGTCCTGACTATGTCTACATCAATGAATGCATTGAGTTTGCTGCCATGTGATAGGTTGATTATTACATTATGCATGTCTGTGTAATTTTAGGGTTTGGAGCATCTGTCCTCCTCTGTTTGCTTTGCGTCTTCTCTGGATGAGACTCTAGATCGTGAGGTTCTTTTGCTCCTCCAAGGTCCGACTCCAGAGCAGCTGTCTCTGGAGTTCAATACTCTGATCAGCAGACTGGTAACCAACACTCACAATTTTTAAGCAAACTTCACCTGTATAGTTAGTCTGGTGTTAAATTGGCCAGCTTTCCATCTTTATACACCTGAATGCTGGTTTTGTATGATGCTGGTCCATAATGTTTTAGTGTTCATAATGTGTCAAACATGAATTGTTTCAGAAAAGGGAGTTTAAGGAAGACGGCATGACCTGTATCACAGCATTCAGAGACCTTACAGAGAACAGTGAAACTCAGGAGGTCAGCACTGACCTCAAGATACAGGTAAGAGAATTTCTTGGTCAAATTGGAAAGTATCAATCAACAGTTATGCAAATTTTGACACGTAAATAACTAATCATGATAACATTATATGGAGATAAACATGGCATTTAAAAATTATATAAGAACTCCTCTCACCTTATCTGAACTTTTATCTACCACATTGCACAACTGCCTGGCTGGACATGGTCACTCTTATTGTGTGTATTCAGTGGACCGCATCAGTACGTGCGGTCTTCCCCGGTGGTAAACTATACAGGCCAATATTTGTCTCACTCCAATTCCCATGATGCACAGGGGCAGTGTGTCTGGTCAGAGTAACTCTGTGACTCTCCTTAAGATGGTTTTTGAAGAAACCTTTTGATCTTATTGCATTCAGTAAGATTTAGCTAGTATTAATAGCTTACTGGTGCACTGTGGGTTGTATTTAGTCATTGAGCCTCATTGTTGATCTTGTGAACTCCTGCAGGGCCTGGAGGTGCAGCTCGAGCAGAGGAGGAGTGACTGGACCCGCAGTCTGGAGCAGTTGGACCAGTACACAGACTCTCTGGAGAGGGAGCTTCTAAAGATGGCTAGCAACATGCGACGTTCTCGTACCGAGATCCTGCACCTGTCTGTCAAGTGAGTGGATGTTATTGTATGATATTTATTTTTTGATTGCAGTTTATTGGAAAAAAAAAATCCACATTTACCATTATGTTATGAATTTTCACAGGCGAAATCCACTTCAGTAGGAAAGTACGTATTCAGGAATTTCATGTGAGATTTCGAAACTGGTTCCGTTTGGTCTTGGAATTTTGCGGCAGTGACTAACAGAAAGCTACTAACTGCTTCATACATCTCTACACTACTTGACAATAGATTATGGCCCTTTTTCGCCAATGAAATTTCACTAATGCTACCATAAAACTTAAGACATTTATCACTTTAGCTGTAGTAAATGCCATGAGACTAATTCTGTTATGTGAATGGCAGCTCTTTCTCATGCCTCCAAAAACAGTCACTGGCAAAACAGCTACTTTATTTTATTATTATTTATTATTTCATTAGATTTTTGTATGCCTCTCACTGGAGATAGATTTTTCTGGTATCTGCCAGCAGGGTCTTTTTTTTTTATTTATTTTTTTTAACCAGAGTTTATTCATTTTATAACTTCACCCCTTTCAAAGCAGTGGAAGGATTATGGGGGGAGGCCTTACCAATTTAGTCCATGTCTGTGTGAATGTCTCTAGAAGCTTTTGTCAAGGGGCTGTTCCAGTTGACCCCTTCAAGCTGTTTTTGGTTCACTGAAGAGATGTCTCTAATCTGACATAAAACGGTTTTCAAGGCTACGGTACTCAACGTACTGTGGATAAAAGGCAAAGGCTGTTGAGAGAATCCAGGGAACTTAAGGGGTTGTACTCTCCAGTGGTGCTCTAAGCTTGGGGGTGAAGGAGCAATGGGACATTGCTTGGGCCTGCGGATTGGGTATAGTATGTCCAACTTTTGCTTTTGTAGCACTTGTGAACAGTTCTGAGATCTACTGAGGATGTATGGGGATTGTGTTTGTTAGAATGTGTTTTCTGTGTAAATGTTCAGGTACCTCACTGATAGGTTTAGATTGAAGTATTGATGCATTTCAGATTTTTATCAGCAGTGCAGGGGCGTTGTCTCATGTGTAATGCTTCTGGCAGTGAATCAATTCGCATTCACCTTTTTCACTAGTTGTATTCTAGAGAGTTTGCTCAATAGGTTTAGTCAGAGAGAGACTGTCTTCTGGAGTTTTGGGAATTCAGTGGTTTTCCTCTGAATTTTTAGGGTACAAGAGCAGGAGAATCAAAAGCAGCAGTTGCGAGAGGAACTTGACCGACTAAAGGCTCCGCTGGACAACAGAGAGGCCAGCAGCCAAACACCGGATCACCTACAGCAGGTATTGAACCTCACTGAACACTCGCTTTCACTGCCTGCACATCCTTCAGCATATGTGGGCTTTAAAACTCATGACAGATTTAGATTCAGCCCTGGGCAATACAGAAATAAAGATTTTTGTGAGCTTCTGCAGATCACAGATGGATACTTTTACAGTCTCATTACAAGATGCTGAGAGCTGTGTGTGTAGGAGGCAAGTGTGGTTTGTGAGCCAGTTTGAAACTTGACTTCATCTTGAACTCATCTCAAGAGATTAGACGCAGTTGACCGATTACCCAACAATGTTCTTATGTTCAGAACTTGGCTCATGTCTTAGTTTGATTCACTTATTATTTTCCAATTCAATTTATTTGTTTATATTACTATGCATTTTGTTCCAAAATCTCCAAAAGCTTGCCAAAATGTTCAAGAAAAGAAAGAAGAAACCTTCTGAAGAACTAGGAATCAGCTGGGGAAGCCCATATACTTTTAATAAAGTGTTTCTGTACCTTCAGGTTGTGGAAGAGCTGGATGGCCCCTCTCTTGAATGGGATGAGGAATATGTGTTGTCTGAGTCTCCACCTTTACAAGAGCTCGGGCCTGACCAGCAGATGCTTCAGGAGCTCTGTTGTGAAGAAGAGGAACTACAGGCTCTGAAACAGGAGGAAGAGGAGGAGGTGGAACACACAGAGACTTTGAGGGACAAGGAGAAGATCACGGAAAGGACTGAGGGAGAAGGTGAAGCAACACAGGATTCTGGAGTAGAGACCGAGGAGCTACAGAGAGACTCCACCCTCTCTCAGACGCCTCTACCAGACGACACCACTGATGGAGAATCACAGGGTGAGAAATGAATTGATTAGTAAAGCTTATTTTTCCGTAGTGGGATTCAGTTTAGATTGCAAACACAATTCTGGAGAAGTTTCAAAGTTAGTGTCTGAAATTGCAAGATGGAGAAGGTTTTATAAATAGTAAAATGGAAGAACAAACTTAAAGGTGTAGTGGGACATTTCGGAAAATGCTAACTTTAGCCTGATAGCACTGAAAGCGAATGTCCCACCCTCCCTGCAATCGCCGTCCAAAGCCACGCCCCCTGAACACACATACGCTCAGAGAGCGGAATACCAGAGACAACATTAAATTACTACATCAACGGTTTCCAATAACAGTCCTCACGCTCTCCCCGCTCTGCACATTTCATATATCTTATCACGTCTGACTTTTGTTCTATTTGACCGTAAGTCATAAGTGCCCTGCGAAGTGGACATCACCAGATATTCCGCCATGATTCCAGTTCAAAGCATGTTCCATACAAAGGGCAATAAAGTGTGCAAGATGTGAATTTAAATTGTATTTATTTACAGAGGTATATTATGTCACACTTCTCTATAAAGTTTCGTCTGTGTGTAAAGACGCTGCGCAGTGCAATCTGCGAATGAATGTTCCGAAGTGAAATAAATTTCCGACGGATTTCCCCTGCTCAGGGAGTAGAGAGCAATGAACACTGTGTAGGGAGCATGTCAATCGGAACACAGTTCATGCACGTAGCTCTCTTCTAATGAGCTGGTTATCTGATTCAGGTGTGTTAACTAAAGGAGACTAAGCAAAATATGCAGCGCGGGGAGCGCGAGGACTGCAATTGGGAACCGCTGGGCTACATCATGTGTCATTCACCGGTGAGAAAACATAATACCACAGATAGTAAAAGTACTACAATACCAGGAAGGAAGATCGGGTTGTTGATGTTTGTCTGCCATTCTCTCTGTGTCTGCACAGCGTGCGTGAACGCGCTGATGACGAATCGTGTCTGCGCGAACAGGGTGCGCAGAGGTACGCAAATACATACGTTGACAGACAGGTAGAAAAGACAATTAAAACGCTCGGACCGAGCGTTTTGTTTGGACGAACATTTCTTGGTCCTACACCTTCCACAGAATATATAAATACAGATAAATACATTTAAACCACTTAACTTAATGATTGCTATCAGGATGTGAAGAGACTTTCAACCAGAATAACAAAAAATGTTTCTGAAGACAATCACCTATGATACCTTTAAATGGTGCGTTTTTCCTCTCTAAAGAAGAACCTTTTTGGATGTGAATAAATCTTGATTCAGGTATAATGGGGGTGTACGATTTGAGATTAAGTTGTTAAGAACAACCGGTTTGTGTCAGATTCCTCAGGCCATGTAATCCTTCCTTAACCTTTAGTGGCACAGGGCAGGCAGCCATCCCTGAAGCTTAAACAGAAGCTGGAAAAGCAGAGCCACTCTTGCTCCAGACCTTTTTTGGTTATCCTTCCACCATTGTTCTGCCATCTTTGGTCAGTATGTAAAGTAAACCTTTATCCTCTGTTTCTCATCCTTGACCACATGACTCACGAGTAACACCAGAGGCTTGTCACTTCATAAGCTCCATTGTGTGATCATAGCAACTGGACATGACATTGAGGCATTAAAAAAAATGTAAATATGAAGTAGGCTGATTTTTATATTTATGAAACCTGGGGCAATTTAATTTCTTAATTGCACAGTTTTGTATTATAAATATTTCTAATCCAATTGCTGTTGTCTTGAGAAGGAATAGATTTCTGTGAATTTGGAATTTTCTTATTTCAAAGAAAAATGTTAATGTTTGTAAACTTTCATGAAAATGTAGTAATTTTTTTCTGCTTCTGAAATGTTTGGTTAACAACGCCTAGTCTAAACTATTTAGGCTTTGTTTTACAATTAACACATTGTTTATGGGATGCACAGTATATTGGTACCATATTGGTTATTGGCTGATATTTAGTTTAATTTAAAAGTGAATAGCAGTTGCTTGTACTGTACATTTTAACATTTCACATTTAAAACAATTGATTTTATTTTTTAATGTTTTGTTTTTAGTTTTTCACAAAATAGTATAGAATTTTAATATTAGTTAAACCTTATAGGTGAATCTCTTTCTTGTGCTCATTTCTTACTTTAAGAAATATGTTACATTATGTAAGTAAAACGGGTTATGAATGCCATTTCATGACTTTTTTTTCCTCTCTTTTCAGGAACTCTGTTTGTGGGTGAGGGAGGAATGCAGAGGCCTTGCATAGCTCTAAAGGTATATTTAAGTTTCTCTCATCTTCATTTCCCATAATAGCTCTCTGTCAGCTACCTCTAACTATCAGCTAAGAAATCAATTAATAATTGTGTAAATGTTATCATTCTTGGGGTCTCTCATGATTCAGTGACACAAAGCAACTGTTTTATGCACATTGATATAGTGAAGTTCAAAGCGTTTTTAAATACAAGCTTTCAGCGTGGCTGACCATGAAATTCAAAAACACATTTTTAGTGACCTTGTAATGTGTTAGGCATGCCAAGCCACATTGTTCTTTTTGTTGTCATGGAAATTTACTGTTTGGCTTGGTTGGTGGATTCATGTGACTCACTGGTTGATAGTTTTAGTAGAGAATGCTACTTCCTGAATGCTAGCGGGAAATTGGATGACCCTTAGAACCGGTGTACACACACAAACACGCATTGAGAGGGTATTGCACATCACACCTGAATGAACTTGCCACCATTTGCATTGCAAATGTCTGAAGTGTGGATTTGCGCCCAATCATCATTCAAAAGTAGTCAATATGTCGTCTTTGGGGAGACGTTTTCTCTGGCAGAGTAGAGGTTCATTTTCACTGGCCTTCTGAATCTTTTCCTGGCCACTGCAGGAGGAAGACAGACTCCCAGAATGCACTGGGCCTGAGGACGCCCACGAGCAGGCTGCTCCTCTGCCTCACACCCACAGTCAGTGTGCTGGTAAAAGCTCTTCCTCTCACTGTCCTTCTCTGCTTAATGTTTTAGTAACATACAGTACTAGACTAAAATACATTTCATTTGTAATTTGAATATAAGATGATTTTCTTAACACAAAATTAAAGTTTTAATGTTCCTGTTATGATTGTTTTTAATTCAATGGGAATTTATTTAATCTCTTTTTGTATCTCTCAACACACTCCCCATTCTCTCCAGATGATACATCTTTGAGCTCTGAGATGTTCCATGAACAGGTGACCTCAGTCAAAGACCTTATTTCATCTACTGAACCCTCCTCTTTTGTGACCTCAGAGATGGTATCTCCCTCCACAGGCCAGCCTGAAGCTGGTGATTCCATTACAGGAAGGTACAATTTCCATATATCAGCATTTGCTTGTGGATTTTCTCTGGCTCACTGATATAAAGTGCTAGTTAATGATTCACCAAAAAGAAATTACGGTCCCCTTTCATTCGAAATGCCTACCACACACCCAAAGATCACATTTGCTAGTCAAATGTGTGTCATCTCTTCCTGTGTTGGGCTGTTTTGTGTAGACATATTAAGGAGTTATTACTATTGACAGAGCCTCGCTTTGCATGCTTACCATGCATCTGTGTGGCCAAACTCGGACAGACGCCCCGTCCATGCTCTGCTGGAGCACACAAATCATCGTTGCACTTACTGAGAGCAGCTGCATCCTGAAAGATCGGAAAAACAAACCGACAATATAGTCACAAACTTTCTCTTTCCTCCTGGGTCAGGACCCAGCAGCCCGCTGCCACAAACGGAGGATCTGAGGGAGAGTGTGCGGCCGCCACAGCCGAAATGAGTGACTCGCAGGTCAGTTTGAGGAAGCTGAGGAAACCAAGGGGAAGCTTGTTGCGTTTGTAGCGGCGCTTGTCATTTCTTCTTCCTCTTCCCCTTTTGTTTTTCTGTTACTTTCTAGTTCTGCCCTTCTCTCTTGTCATGTTCCTTTGCAAAAAACTTCCTGTTTGGTGGTCCTGTGTAGTGAGAGAGTAGCTGTCTTTTCTGTTGTGCTGTAAAGAGGAGCCTGCATTTAGAGAGTTCTGCATGGCGGTAAGCAGGAATGACTGCTCGTGAGAGGACGTGCCTACCCTCTTATCGATGTGATGTGCCTGGGCTTTCGGTATTGTTTAGAATTGCTTTGTGCTGCTTTGCAACATTATATAAGCACCTGACATCCGACAGCCTGGTTTTGTAAGTGGAATTTGGCCGTTTGTTTGTCCAGAATCAGATATAAACTGTTTTATTAATCTGTGAAGCCAAGCGTTATTCTGACATATGCGCTGTGATAATTGCCCTATTGTTGACTCCCTCTCGTGAACGTTGTTAACTTATAAAAAGATAGGAGATATTCAGGTGAACTTGGAGTGCAGCCAAAATAAACTGCACTTCATCTGAGGGCTTTTCTGCACTTCAATTCATAGGGAGTGGGAAGTGTTAATATAGTGTGTAGCATGTTACTAGATATCGGTGTAGGTAATGGATAAATCAACTGTCCTATAGCATGTATTGGTTTTAAAGAAATGCTTCATATTCAGGTCCAACCTAAATGCAGAAAAGCTAGTTTACATTGCCATTCAAAGGTTTGGGGTCAGTAAGATGCTTATATTTAAAAAAAATAAATAAATAAAAATAATAATAATAATACTTTTATTCAGCAGTGATGCTTTCAATTGATCAAAAGTAAAAGTGATAGTAAATGCATCTATAATTTTATGTAAGATTTCTATTTTAAATAAATGCCGTTCATTTGAACTTTTCATTCATCTAAGATATTAAATATTAAGAAGCACAACTGTTTTCAACATTGATAATAATAAGAACGTGTCATGAACACTAAATCAGCATATTAGAATAATTTCTGAAGGATCATGTGACACTGAAGACTGGAGTAATGGCTGCTGAAAAGTCAGCTTTGCATCACAGGGATAAATTACATTTTAAAATAATTCAAATAGAAAAAAATAAATTGTGGTAATATTTCACAGTAATACAGTTATTGCTGTATTTTTGATCAAATAAATGCAGACTTGTTTTAAAAAAAAAAAAAAGTCTTAACTGGTTTCTTAAGTTTTGCTTTAGTTTTTGCTTTATCAAGTGCAATAAATGTTGCGATCTGCCTAATTTGGCTAGCTTCTATCAAATGACAGATTGGGCTCTCAGCCTTTGACGTCAACAGAAAATATGGGAAGCTTTTCATAAGCCTATTTATTTTGCTATCCTAACTATGCTAAGTGCAACTAACCAATTAATCATGCATTTGTTTCTTCCCTGGTGACTGTGACTCAATCGGAACAGACCTGTAACCGTTTTTGGTGTTATTTGTTGGTTGTTTAATTGTTATTTTCCTTGTTTTTTGAACTTCATGATAAAATATGTTGCTCAGGCTGTGTGTGTGGTTTTTCATCAGTATGTTTGGAATAAGTATAGCACTTTTTCACTCCCACTTCAATGAACTCTGCCAGCACAAGTGCTCTTCCTCTCTTTCTGTCACTCCCTCTCTCTCTCTTCCTGTCTTTACCATCCTCTCTCTCTCTCTCTGCCAGCTGTAGAGCTCTCACACACATTATGTAAGTATCTAGCACTTCTCTCTCTGTAAAGCAGAGTGTAGCTCTTATATTTCATCTGCCATGTCATGGGACAGGTATGGAAATGCATGCGTGTGACGTTTATTTGCATATGATGGTAGTTTACACAGATGAATATGTGTTGCTGTTCAGAGTGTGTCACTGGGTCATAATGCCATTCTGTTGTCACTTATAGAGACTGAGCGAGGGAAAGCTTTCTAAAGTGTCTGCAAAATCAGACAAGTGAGTATTTATTTATTTTTTTTCTCCTTGTGCAACTGATTATTTGAATATATTTGTTACGCAGGGGCTGCTGGACTTAGTGTGTTAGTGTTGTAATGTGTGTATCTTAAAGAGTTGCTGTACATTTATTGTTAATTATTTGTTTAGGAGTCTCTTGTTGCCAGTAGCAGAGGAGGAGGAGGCCATGCCAGAGGCGGCGGAGGTGATATCAACTGGGGCGAACTCACCAGGTAGGAGGAAATACACCGGAGGACGTTCCCTGTTGACCTTTGAAATAGGGATGTCAAATGTACTGCTTCTATCAACTGCAACTGAGTACACTACTTTGTCAAAATGAAGTTGATTAATGGAAACAGATTTGCTAAATGTCTATCTGTGAAAAATATTGACAAGAAAAAGAAAAAAACAGGAACATTTATTTGTTTTCATTACTGACGGATTACTTGAATATTTACATAAGAAAACTTGAAGCAATGTGTACATACATAATTGACAAATACTTGAAGGCTGCATGCCATTGTTCTAATTTAATTTAATATTTATATTCATATTTTACTTTTTAAATGAACATGTTCAATAGCCATTTTGCCTTTGCAATGGTTTTGAAATTGATAGTGAGAATTATGAAATCTCACTAGTGTTGCTATCGGTTACTAACATTTTGATATTGTGACAAACCCACAGCATTAATAATCAATAACTGTAGCTCAATTCTAAAACTTAGTGATCTGCAGTGTTTTTATTATTTGGAATAAAATATAAATATAAGATGACAACTTAAATGAAAACTAGAAATGTTGCTTTGGCAGCTTAAGTGAAATAAAATAAATTGAAATTACTGAAATTTACTGAAATTATTATATCTGAAATAATATAAAAAATAATACTAAATATATTTAAAAGAAAATAAAAAAATACAAAAAAAAATTACTAAAACATTAAAAAAAAATAAAAGCTAATTAAAAGTATGAATAAATATTACAGTATAATAACACTGAGCTGGATTGCTATCTGCAACCTACACAAGGAGCATCCTAATTAAAATGGAAACTAATAACTGATTTATAACTCTACCTTTGGTGCATAATTTGTACATCTTTACCAATAGCAGTGCATGAGACTGTAGCCACAGTTTATTCCAACAGAGTTTTGTTGTTAGCATGCTGCGAAAGAGAACTGTGCAATATTCATAGCACACAAATTTTAGGGTAAATCCAATTTTATTAAGCATCGGACTATTTTTTTTAAAATCATGCAGTATATTAGTATTGAATTAAATTCTAGTCTACATCAACATTACTCTCACCTTGTCTGCTTGGCAGCTCACTAGGTTTTGGAGCAGAGCTGCTCTCCAAGTGTCTCTTCTTACTTTATTTTCCTTTTTAGACAAAGACAAGGTAGACAGCAAAAGGACAGTGGTCACATCTGATTCAAACTCAGCAGCCTCAGCTGACTCATTGAAGGATCCTTCTGAAAAAGCGAAGGGCATGACCTTTGACCCCACTGTCAGTGAGGGTAATCTTCCAACAGTCCCTGCTGCGCAAGGCTCCAAAAAAGACCCTCTGACTCTGAGGAACAAGCTCAAGAAGGTAAGAGCCACTCTCACCAGAATCTATGAACTAAACAAATACAACAAAAGCCTGGAGAATCTGGTCCTACCTGCTTTGCCATGTATTTTAATTTTAATTACACAAGGTGATTGTGTTCTTATTAATAAACATTCATAACATGTCATCTGATGCCCAGTGTAAACTATTGTAATGTGCTGAAGTTTACATACCTGGGTTCTACATTTAAAAAGAAATGGTCGTCTTACAGGAAATGAGCAGTATGGAAGCCATTGAGGAGCAAAAAGCTCAGGAGGATGACGAGCCTTCAGTGGCCACAGAAAAAGAAGGTAGATAAATGGTCTCTCTCTCTCTGTCTGCCTCTTTCTCGTCTAGTTCTTGTTTCCTCAAAGCCAGTCTCCTCTTCCTCCCTCAGGTGACACATCTGTCATCTCTGAAAATGCCAGCGATTCCACCAAAGATGACAAGAACAGGTTTTAATGCTTTGTGTACTGAATTTATATCCATAAATTTTAATCTGATTCAGGCATGTCTTCACATGACTCACTTGACATATTCATGTTCCTGTTAATCTGAAATGTGCATTTCATCTGCAGCCTGTTTCCAAGTGACAAAGAGATAGAGGTGAGGTGGTGTGTTTTTTTTTGTTTTTTTTTTCCCATTCAGTCCCATTTCAATATAGACTGTATATGTTTATGGTTAACTATATTTGACAGACAGACAGACAGATAGATAGATAGATAGATAGATAGATAATGATTAATTGTCTTAATATTAAATGGCAGTGTTATGCTGGCTGGTGTTTATATCTTAAATTACACTGGTAGCTCCTAAATAGATGCACACAAAATCTGAACACCTACGTTTTCATCATAATTGGGAAATTCCAAAGAATTCTGCAGAATTGTTATAATGGTATAAAGGTGTTTTATACAGACCTGAATTAGATTCTAAGTAAATGAGCTGAAATATTTACAAATGTGTATCTGTTTTCTCAGTGACATTTTTAGAGTGTTTACCTTGTGCTCTCCTGCCAGGCGGAGTTCCACCGGCTTTCTCTGGGCTTCAAATGTGACATGTTCACCCTGGAGAAGAGGCTACGCCTGGAGGAACGCTCACGGGACCTGGCTGAGGAGAATGTCCGGAAGGAAGTGAACAGTTGTAAAGGTCTGCTGCAGGTCTGTGTCATTTTGTGCACTTTCTTCTTGCACAAAAAAGAAAAACATGATCATGTGTATTTTATCAATGCAAGGAAGTAGTACTTTGTTCAGGACAATGTATTTTTTACAGAAAATTTCTTCTGAAATTAGCTTGAATATAACAGATTTTTTGTTATAGGCCCTGATTCCACGATGTGAGGAAGATAACCAGTCCATGGAAATCATCCATCGTCTGCAGAAGAACCTGGAAGTCCTCATTCAATCCATGACCAGAGTGTCCAGCCGTTCAGAGATGCTCGGGGCCATTCATCAGGTTTGTGTGTTTATTTGGGCCTTTCATAGTGCTGAAATAGCCCACTAAAGCCAAAGTTAACAAAAAAGCCTGCTTGTTTACATCTCAATTTCCTTGCATGTGTAGGAGACCAGAGTGGGCAAAACGGTGGAGGTGATGATTCAGCATGTGGAGAACTTGAGGAGGATGTATACCAAGGAGCACGCAGAGCTGTTGGAGCTCAGAGAGAACCTCACGCCGAATGAGAGGTCCTTTGGGTCCCACACTGAGAGGGGTAAGTTGATATTCTTATTTAAAAAAAGTGGTAATACCAGTCTCTCTGTTGTCCATCACATGGGTTTTCTTTTGTGATTGCAGATGATTTTAGAAACAAGAAGCAGTCAACCGCCAACATTTTCAAAGTGAGTCAGCACAAAACACACCACTTCAAGACTATGAATTCAGCTTGCTGAGTTGATTTTTACTGATTTATGTGTTCTCTCCTAAGACCACAAGCCGACGCATCAGTATAGCTACCATTCCTCGCAGCAGTGGAGGACAGACCCATTTTGACATGGTGAGGAGTCCAGTTTCTTCTTACAGAGATGCTTTTGGTAGAAAAGAAGTGGAACTTCTGAATAAACTGTGGTTTCTTCTTCACAGCCCAAAGACATGGCAGAAACTGAGGTAGAGAGACTCTCTCGCCGATCACCATGGTAAGTGTACTGATGCTGTTTTGAGATTGCATGGTCCACAAAATACAACCAGAGCCCTGCCTGTCAGTATTAGTCTACCAAAAAATGGGTTAGTGTGACGCAAAACTTATCAGAACAAGATTTATTCACTTGGCACTTTTATGACACTTTTATTCAACCAATTTCAAATTATGCACTTATCAGTAGGTTCTCTGGAACTCATGACTTTGGCGTTGCTAGCACCGTGTTTGAGCCGCATGCCAGTTGTTTTTATAATACTGTTTGCACTGCGAGAAAGGATATCATGGTTGTGTGTTGACCGCTTTACAGGAACATGGCAGCCAAGAGGCCACCACTAAAGCGCTTCATTAGCTCTGGTACTTGGGCCGACATTGACGAGCCCACTCTGATGAATAGGTAAGGTCACGCGTGAAGATCTGTTGTGTACCCTTCGTCTTTGGAACCAATTTCATGTCAAAACCATAAAGCGCATGTGCCATCGAAGAGTCACAGTAGAGGCCTTGAGCTTAGATGGTGAACACTGAAGTGTGAACTTTGCACAGGTATGGATATGAGACAGATTCTCACTCAGAGGAAGAGCGGAAAGAGGAACCAGAGGAAAGAAGGACTAGCATAACAGAATTAGGCATCAAAATCACATCCTTCATAATGCCTACTAAGACGTTAGTGTACCTCCCGCCTCCATTATTCCCTGCTATAGCATTCAGGCATCTTCTACAAATCAAGGGTTTTCTGTCAATAATGTCACTGCCTTTTGCTCCTGCAGCTAAGCTAAGAAAGTCTAAGTTTAATTGTTCTGTTTGGACATGGACATCCACAAAGTTCATCAGCTTTGCTTTCTCTTCAGCGGAAAAATGAAACCAGTGCTGACACACTGCATGCCTTCTCCTTCGGTTTGCAGCCAATAAGCTAAGCATCCCTTCTGTGGTTTCAGAGAGAAGACAAAGTTCTTACATCAGTTTTTCCCCACATTGGTGGACAGTTTGGGCATTTGGAAATGTACTCTGATCCCACAGTTGTGTTGTGCTGATGTTCTCTGGTATTTTCTTAAACAGGATAAGTGGTAGACTGATAAATAGAGAGCAGGATGGAGATATGTGGAGAGAGATACCACTGTTCAAAAGTTTGAAGTCAACATTTCTAATGTTATTTATAATTAATGCTGTTCTTTTGAAATTTTTATTTAAAGAATACTGAAAAAAATGTTTCAAGGTTTCCACAAAAATATTAAGCAGCACAGCTGTTTTTATATTGATGATAATGAGAAATGTTTCTTGAGCATCAAATCAGCATGTTATAATGGTTTCTAGAGGATTTTGCGACACCGAAAATTGAAAATTCAGCTTTGCCATCACAGGAATAAATTACATTTTAAAACGTGTCAAAATAGGAAATGGAAATTAAGTTGTAATATTATTTTAGAAGAATACTGTGTTTACTGTTTTTTTTTATATATCAATTAAATGTAGCCTTGGAGAACATAAGACTTCTTTTAAAAAAATGAAAATCTTACAGACTCCAAGATTTTGAATGGTGTGGTGTGTGTGTATAATTCACAGAAAAATGAAAGGCAATAAAACTGACAGAATGGCTCCTCCTTTTAATTGGCCCGTCAGTTATTGGCAGACCTCAGAATGGTCAAGTATTAGCCAACTACTCTGCTTTACCAATTAATGACAAACATTCCTCAGAAAAAGTTAGTGCATTGACCTGTAATTTAGTGTCTGAGTCATTTGGACTATTTATATCAGTCTATCACCGAACTCCTGTTTATCTTGAAACATTGAAACATTCCTGTTTGTCTGGTTTATCATGTACTTTGTCAAACATAGCTTTCAGCAACAGCTGTCATTTTTCACATTCCTTTGAATGTTCAGTGTTTTCTCTTCAGGTCGCCTCAGCCGTCTCATCTATTCAGACTGATTTTATGATTTGTGCTTTTTATGGCCTGATATTTTCTAATAGAAATAGGGCCTAGAACATACTCTATACAAGTATGTGTATGCCAGTGCTTATAGCTATGTAAGCTTGATTTTGTATATTATTGGTTCCTAAGGAATGCATGTTAAAAAAGTACAATGAAACCATTTGCCTGCTTGTACAGAGTATGTTTCTGGGCTAAGGATATATAAAGTCTTCATCTACAGCTCATTACAATAACATCATGAACATTTTACATGCTTCTTCCTGATTTAGCATAACAAAACACCTTGCTTGCTGCTGCTGAAGGTATGCTTGTACTTTTCCTCTTTAAACTTTTCTTTCACTTTCCATCCCAGTCCCAGCCCCAGCCCCACAGATCACGCTCCACCCAGTCTGACGGACGGGAGGCCTGCAGTTTCCAGAGGCACCAGGGGCATTTGGATTTGGGTGGCCTTGCTTGTAGTTCTAGCTGTTCTACTGGCCCTGTTGGCAAGCCTGATGTTACAGCCTGCAGTAGATGCAGCACCTGTGGGCACCGGGGACTCCTGGATGACCATCCAGCAGCTTCTGTGGCCCTATACTGGGCTGAGGCACAATGGCCAGCCCCCTGTGTGACACAAGGGGGTCGGCAAGGCTGCAGTGGCTGGTTCTGACATTCAAGAGCTGTGATGCAACACTGCTGCCTGTCCTTCTAACAGAACACTTTGTGACCATTTCTTACCGAAGGTAAAAAGAAATGTGGGTGTCTTGAGAGAGATGTGCTGAAAACTGCAGACTGCTTGGATGCTGTGTACACAAACCGTCGGGCTGGCCATGTATGTAATAAGCACTTTTATGAGACAGTCAGTGCCAGCAAATCACACGGTGGATATTTGGATTGGAGAGTGATGTGCAGACTGCAACAGTGTGAATGTCAAACATCATATATTGGTTGCCCGAAAAGGCTGCCTTTTTTAAACATTTTGAAATTGATCGGTGTATTTTTATGGGCAGTTTGAAAGAGTATTGAGATGACATTTAAAAAAAAAAATAAAATACATTTTTTAACTTTATTATTTTACAGTTTTATGCAGTAGATATTTTTGACTTATTAATTGTTACAAACATATGGTTTTTATCCTCAAAGCTGTTGGTTTAGTGTTCATTGTAAAATGTTCATACACTTTTGTATGTTCCAAAGAGGGGGGAGAGAAACTTTGCACAATAAAAGAAACTGATCTAACTCATCTCACTATTTACTGTGCAAAACAAGCTAAATGGGTCATAAAGCTTTAGTCCATATGTATGTTTAATACTCATGTTTGGGTGTGTTCTTATTTTAGTTGTTCATCCAAAGCTGGTGGTATGAAATGAATTAAATGAATCATTGCCAAATAGCACCTAATTCGACTAAGTATAACAATCTATAAATCAAGGAGAATCTCACCAGAGTCTGTCTGGGTCATATTTCAACCCCCAAAACAAAATGTTTTGGATTTATAACATATTAGAATTTATAATAAAATGAAGTTTAAGTTATTTTTTTAAAAATAAGATACAACTGCGAGTTTCTGTAATATTCTGGCATTTAGGAACAATTTTCCCATGAAAGATTTAGTGCACATGCTCTCATTTCCTATGTGGTGGTATTTATCTACTGTGTATATATTTATATTTATTGCTTATGTTAGAAATAATCATTCAAGGGTATCATTTGGGTCCACCTGCTTATAAAGAAGTTTACAAGGTGTTATTACATCTCAGCATATCATTAAGATGGAGCAATAACTGTTCAAAATGGCTATCAAATGTTTTAGTTATTAGTGTGTATGCATGTAGTTTTTCTGGATGCCTATGCTTTCTCTTCTCAGGAATATGTGAGGACGTGTTGCACACAGGAGCCTCTGTACAGTGTCTGTGTAGAGATAGTGAGACTGATGGACTCTGGCTTGGCCTTTGGTGCTCATTTCCTGTCTGAGCATGTGCAGAAAGGTGGAGTGGAACTCGCTGCCCTCGGCCCGTTCAGGAGAGAAGCTGTCATCATGCTCCATCTTCAGATGCTGGTTCCTCTGAGCACCCAGCAGGTAAAGAGACCATGCCTCCTCAGCCACAGGCCCCGCCTCCAACTGTTCACATGCCTACAGAGTCAGAAAGTTAAAGGTCAGAGGTACTGCTGTGTATATAGTACAACAGTGCTTCAGTCGGTCTGTCAAGAGTGTATGATGTACCTGAAGAACAAGGTGCTCTTGTCCACATTGTGTGTTCCAGCAGCTCCAGGAAAAAGCCACGGCTGAGGACATTAGAGCCATTTGTTCGTACACTGTGTGTTCTATTAATGGGTCCTAGTAATGGGAAAAAAAAAAAAAAAAAATCATGGATAAAAATGTTTTTTACGTCATGGGTTTCTATTGCTGATCTAGTTAACTGGAAAGAACTCTATACTCTCAAATAAGGGTTTCAAAAGGATGGTTCCACATCAATGCCATAGAAGAACCATTTTTTGCTAAGTGAGGAACATTTTAATAATCTAAATAAGCTTTTTCCACTATGAAGAACCCTTGAAGAACTGTACTTCAAATCAAAGCTGCTTCATGGAACCATCAGTCCCAATACGGAAAATGTTTTTGAGAGTGTAGGGCAATTCTGCCCTTTGGGTTGATGCTGACATATTTGTCTGAATACTCATTCACAAATATATTGATTCCAGCTCTCCGCATGGCCTTCTGCAGTTCTGAGGGGCTCATCCACTTCCCTAGAAGATGATCTAGGTTCTTTGTTTCCTCCATGTGCAGCATACATTGCTTGCCCTGAGAAACAAAAAGCTATTGATCAGTACTGGTGATGCACAGAGAGAGAAAACCATTTTTTGTAGCCTTCAGTATGTATGGAAAACACTGGCCTTGAATTGATGGCATACTGTTGGTCTTAGATAAATGAAATGGCTCAATGACAGGATGCTTTTTTGGATCAATTAATTTATTCAGAAATATATCAAAAATGCAATTCAAACATGATATATTAACTTTTTGGTCACACTTCATTTTAAGGTCCAATTCTCTAACAAACCATTAACTATGACTTTTGCCTCAAACTCCTAACTTGCTGCTTATTAATATTTAGGTATTTTAGGTATTGGGTCGGATTAGGGATGTAGAATATGGTCATGCAGAATATGTGCTTTATAAGTACTAATAAACAGCCAATAGGCATGCTAATAAGCAACTAATTAATAGTAAGAATTGGTCCCTATACTAGTGTGTTACTGACTTTTTTCTTTCTTTTGTAAAATGTCATGGTGCAAAATTTCTGATAATCATTAAGTAATTCATGATATTTGTCATTTATTTACCTTTAAATTTTTTTTTTTTTTTTTTCAAAACCAATATGAATACAGAAAAGTTTTACATTTCTAAGTTTTAAAGTAGATACTTAAAAGATTTTTCATGCTTATTTGTCAGAAATGTGTATTTTTGGACAGGGCCTCTTGCCTTGACAGTGATGCTGATTTCAATAAGAGCTCCAGTGATTGTGAACAATGCTGAGTCTTGGCCCAGAGGCCTCAGTTCCCATGACTGGAAAGGCATGTTAGAGTATGACTCCTGCAGTAATGTGAAGGCATAGAATGCGTTCATCTTAAAGGAGATGCTGCGGGTCTCTGTGTCATAGGATGCATCAGAAATGCAGTCTGCCCGCCAGTGCTGACCTGCAGTAACCGGTGTACAATAGCAGACATGAGGTAAAATACTAATATATGAATATAACAGGGAAGTTTTAAAGAAAAGGATGTTTATACAATACAAAATATGATGCTACATATATGTGTGGTGAGAATTATTCACCAATAGGATCCCAACGTGCCACGTGTGGATGCTCCATAAACAATATTGAGTCAGGCAGAGCTACAGTGACCCCTACAGGCAATGAAGCAACAGTGCTACTGTGTTCATCCAGCCTCACTGAGGTAGAGCTCTGAATGCGAGACTACTCTCTGGGATAGGGGAAGACCTGGAGACCAGTTTCTAACAGCTACGATGAAGCACAACAGTAAATGACAATTAATGCATATTATTCTCTATGATCTCTTGCAGACTGACCCAGATTGCATCCAGTGATGTACCTCTCTCATTTTCCAGCCCTTCACTATGTGAGACTGGGGCGGCAGATGGAACACATCAAAGTAGAAGACTCCACCCAGGGGTGAGAACTGCTGCAGGTCCACTATATGTACATCAGTACTGTCAATCACAGGTTCAGCTGGTGATGAGTCGGAACCATTTTGATCTAGAGACAATATAATAAAGTAATAAGTTATAAGAAGCTAGCCATTACAGTGATATTACTAGTGATGCACAATACATCACTTGATATTCATTATATTTTTTTATTTAATCAATATTGCGCAGTACTGCTATTTTTATCCAAATCTATTAAAAGCTGTTATCATTATTTAAAATAAAGCTGTCATAAAATATGAATATTTGATGAAAGCTTTGAGAAATTAATTCAATAAATACATAGTTGTACTAAAATTACTAAAATAAAATAAATTGGTTATTAATCTTTAGCAGATTTTAAAATGGAAACATAATAAAGCCCTGTATACTTCTTTCATACTTTCAGTTATAATGTGACACCTAAATTCACTTGCAGTATATATTTTTAACATTAATAGTAGTAAAGAATTTTAACATCAGTGATTTATTGGTTATCAGCCTTATATCAAAATAATTCTTATTTTTTTGGGGGGGGCCAAAATTTTAAACCCTAGATTTTAGTATGGGTAAAGGAGTTTTAGGTGTCATGCAAATAACAGTTTATAACAAATAATGGTAATAACAGAAATATGATAAAGGACACTGACTGTCAATAGTTTTTATTAATGCTGATAATAATTAAAATAACCAGGGCCCTCATTTATCAACAGTGCGTACGCACAGATGTGTGCGTAATGAGGGCGTAAGAACAGTTTCACGCAAAGTGTGGGATCTACCAACTTGTACTTATACGTAGAAATGTGTGTAAATATAAGCACACCTCCGAGTATGCTTACGCAGAGAATCTAGTGGTAGAATGGCGACACTACACATAAAAAGCATTTAAGAGTGTCACAGTATGCATTAAGCAATCCACATGTCCTGTGTTTCCTTTAATTATAAAAAAAACTCAGTTTATCATTTTTCTAGTTTTAAACAGACAAGTTGCATAATTGTGTCAAACCCTATAAAATACAGCTGTAACAAATGTTTGTCTTATCTTGCGTTATTGGAAGACTTGGCAAACAATGCGCTCCGCAGCTCGTGCTGATCTGGGGTGCGTTTCCCAAAAGCATTGTTAGTTAACTATGGTGGTAAGTCCCATTGAACTCTATTGGTAACGACAGAACTTGGCTAGAGCACAGAGTGGCTTATACGTAGGGGTTAGGGTTTCAATCAAGTGATTTTTAAAGGGAAGTTTTGTCACCATATATGGTTCAATTGGAGGCGTTTCCGAATGCAAATGAACGTGAACGAGCATGGTACTTACGCACGTGGGATTTATCAACAATGATTGCTTTATCGTGCGTAAGAACTATGTGCGCACGTTTGATAAATATGGATTTTGTTGTACTTAGGCACATTCTAAATTTCATTCGTAGGACAAAATATAGAACCTTTTCTACGCACTGTTGATAAATGAGGTCCCAGGTCTTTTGCCACTTAGTACAGTTCAGCAGTGTAACTCTAGGTTATAATATGTTCATATTAATAGAGATCTCAGCTCGTATAGGCAAAGGTGTGCAGTTATTCGTTTTGAACTTGGCTCATCCAATAAGAATTGAAAGTCTTATTAAAGCAATAAGCCAGGAGAGGATGTATGTTAAAGTACATTTACCATAGTTCAGGAGCATAATGTGAAGTGCTGTTACATCCTTGGTTTATTGATTTTATAAAATCATGGCAGCAGATTAAAATGCCAGCGTTAATTAAAAGTAATGATTATAACCACAATAAATATTTGTTCTGCCAAATAACTGGCCTATCTGATTATATTAAACACATTGGGCTTGGCCCATTAATAGGATATTATTATAATTCAACTGATGTGCGTATTTTGCCTATTTTATATATATATATATATATATATATATATATATGAGCTTCAAAGTATATTTCAGTGATGGAACGATCCACTTTATAATTATTTAAATAATTATTTAATTATTTGAATGAATGAATGAATGAATCACTGTTCATTATTTAAATCATTGGTAACATATGGTTATAGTTAACGAAGACATTATTATATTTATGTGATGAATTCAACCTCTTCTAATTTTGTTTAATATAAGGAAAAGCAAGAAAGAAATTAGCAAAATCAGGAAGTGAAAGAAGAAAGGTCCAAACCAGCTTCTAATGCTGTTGTGATTCCCTCCATCTGACTTTCTCCTTCCTCTAACGGGTTGACTGAAGAGCTCTTCCTCCCCTCCTTAGCTGAGATCACACTCACAGCACTCTGACACATGGACACACACTGATATTAACAGCAACAGAAGAACCCACTAGAAAACAAGTACATACACAGGATCAAAGCCTCACTCACCCTCTTTCTGCTGTCTGATCTGACCGAACGACTATCTTCCTCCACTGGCTTTGAGCTTTCTCCTTCATCCCCCTCTCCCTCCATCTTCTCATCCTGCACAGCCACAGCGCTCTCAATTGGTGGCGTGAGAATACTCTCCATCATGGATCTCCTTCTCTGGAGCTGTTCTCGCTCGCTGTGGTGGGACAGGTGATCGTATCGTGTATGAAGGATCCGAACAGCGACATCAATCACAGCAAGTGGCTTTGGCAACTCAAAGCCCAGGCCCACCTCCTCAAACCGGAAGCCTTTAAACCTGGAACCATGGATTGTCAAGTTTTTCCTTTATCCTACAAATAGGGCCTAAAATTCAGCATGAAGACACACAAACCTTGGGTTCTTGTTGAGGTTCGCCCACAGACAAAGAGTGATATTTTCGTCCTGGACTACAGTCTGCATGTTGCCGGTCTCAATGTCAGAATGAGAATTTGCAGTCTGAATGGAGAGGAAAACACACATCTTATATATGTTGAAACAGAAGTGAGCTTCATAGGAACATCTCAGCGTAACTCTTACCTTCAGAAGCTCCTCAGTGGCCTGGTTGAGTTTGTAGTGGTTAAGACTCTGTAGACACAGGAGTGTTTCTCGATACTGCTGAGCAACACAAGGGTCGGGACCCTCGCTCAAGAGAAAGTCCAGTTCATTTGTCAACTGTCCAAGAGAAATTGTTAAGATCCATTAACACCAAGAACGATAACTATATTGGCATCTCAGTCACCAATATCTGACTTGAATAAACTATTAAAACAACAGATCCAGATCCAGAGAGTTGGTCTCACCTGAAGAGCCAAAGCACAGTTCTCCAAGACCTGTTGAATTTGGGTTTCTGAGTCTTCTCTCCACAAAGTGATGGAGTTGATTTCTGGCTGCACCGATGGATCTGGGCTGCCGTCGCAACGCATGTAACGCTCCCACTATAAAGACCAGAGACCAAATCAGCACTTAAAGTAGCTCCAGGATTAACCTGAGGCATCTAAACAGAGTTTCATGATTCTTGTACCTTAGCTTTGTCCCTGCATTCAGATTCCCACGCAGTGACTGCAGAGTGATTCTCATCTAGAATGTGCCGCAGTTCATTCAGCTCGTCCTCTCTGCGCTCTCTGTCCTGTGGATGTTGACAGGTGTCAATCAGTCATCATTAAAACATGTCACATGCAATCCATCAGTACAGACAGCTGCATATGCACTAAGTCTTGCAGGGAAATGTCTGCATCACAACTATGAACGTTCATCAGACCTTTAACTCAAGTTGCTCTTGTTTCTCTTGTTCTATTCGCTCCCTCTCCAGCCGTTCACTCTCCTCACGTTCAGCAATAACACGAGCTTCTTCTACAATACAGAAACAGTATACAGGTTTATTATCAATTAAAAACTCACTCAAAATGAACTGAATTAATATTGCAGATGTACCTTCCTCTCTCCGTCTTTGTTCATCTGCCTCTCTTTGCAGTCTCTCCTTCTCAGCCTTGCTGATGTTTCCTCCTTTGTTTTTTGCAGACTGGATTCAAAATGCTAATTATTTATAATGCGAAAACTGAGGAGATTATTTTTCTTTACTTTTGATTTTTTGAATTAAAGTTTGAAGTTGTTCTACAAATATTAATATTAATAATTCTACAAACGTTAATTTTACTGACAAAATTTGAATTGTATTTTTAAAATTAAAGCTGACCTACAAACATTTATAATTTTAATACAATTAAATGTCATTTTAGGTTGAAAGCTGATTACAAACATATTTACTCAAATCAAACAACATACCTTTCCATCCTTTGGTGGCTGTTAAGGAAGACATAAAAATAAACGAATTAAACTTTACAGAAAAAGTAAATAAGACAAATACTTGCTAACACAAGGTGGTAAGTTAAACTTAACATTTTGGCTAGGGACTTTCGCTTTTGCAGCTTATGTTTTATTAAATATGAAGCCAGAAGTCATATGAAGAAAGATTTATTACATATACCTGCATATATGTTGTTACTTTCATTAACATTTTCTTTAAAACGTTAAAATTTGACTCACCATGTTCACCAGCTCTGAGGCAGTAGGCGGGCGTCCTGTCACTATGGCGACGACGCACTACATTCGGCTCTAAGCGGAACACGGGTAACAGAAAACGTGGCCAAAGAAAATATGGTGAAAAAATAACAAACATTTAAAGTGTGTTTGATACAGTAGTCCAGGGGAGTTTTGTTGATTTTGTAAGAGATAAGCTCGTATTAAAGGTTCAATATTGCCATCTCCTGGTCACGCTTAAAAACGGTTGCAGCAATATTGTCTTTTTACACAAGATGGCGCAAAAGACGAGTCGTCTTCGTTTTTTCAGCACGAAGTGTGTTTTCATCTTCACATCATAGCTTTTCATGCTACGCTGCTTGGATTTATGATTAGGTAAACGAAAACTAATTTATTCCGTTGTGAGTCAACTACCCTTATTCCAGCTGCAAATTATAAACCGTGCTGCACAATGAAATCATTTTGAAATGCAGTATTTAGTGTCCATATTTAGCTGCTTTTCCTCATACTATTTCTGTTTCTCATACTATCTCATCACACTAGACAGTTATAACTGGTTATGGTAAAGGTTATTTACAAAAAAGCATGACACACTCTAGTCATAATGAAGTTTTCAGAGTTGTGTCTGTTTGTTAATGCAATGTTGAAATGAATCCTCATTTTCTTTCCAGTGGCAGCTCAAGGTGATCTCATGTACTGCAACACCGTACCATTCCAGCCACTGCCCCATTGCAAAGTGAGTAAAACCTTTGGGGCGGGGGGGTGATGCTATTAAGAGGGTAAAGTCATTGCCCTACAGTCATCCACTGGTCAAAGGTTTGGTCACTTCATATGTGTGGGACAGTCCTCACCCATCTTGAGGAAGGCTGGCAGAAGCCACACATCCAGTCTTTTGGGAACCTGTCCACACACCCAGGCTGTTCTTCCCTGCATTACGCTGCACAGGTCTGTCCTCGCCATCTGGAGTTTCATCTGTGTGCTTTTACACACCACATGTCTATCCAGACACTAAAACAGGAGCATGACATTGTCATGACAAATGCAGCCACGTGTTACATAGACAGACAATAACATCATTACTTGTGTTTGGATCATTGTTTGTAAATATGATGTTGTGTCATATCTATCTATCTATCTATCTATCTATCTATCTATCAAACTAACAAACATTATTATTATTTTGCTCTGTAGTATCTACACTACACAGCAGAAACAGCTCTTGTCTCCAGACTGCCAAAGGATCTTGCAGATATTCAGGTGCAGAACAGAAGTTGTTAGATGCTCATTGACACACAGCATGGAGTGTATAAAAGCCCTAAATCAGGTAAGTTACTGGGGTATTTATAAAGCTAATCGAAAAAGGTGTTTTCTTGTCAAAACGAGAAAAAAAGCGGTTTACCATGCGCTTTCTTAAACTTAGCTTGAGCTGAACAACAGAAACCAGATATTGCTGGTTTAAGCTTGTGCGATTCCAGACTTCTGCTTTACAGTTCTCTGGTAGAGTCAGATCATTACAGAAGCTTTTATTTGCATCACTACTGACTTTTAGCATGGATGGATGACTTTTTCCTCTCTCATTATTACTGTTGTTTAAGGTCTAAACTGCCGACAGGATCTAAACTTCAGTGCTGGAGCGATCTGACCTCTCTGCACGTCTTTGATATCACATTCAGCATTTGTGTGTGACCTGGCTGGGGTCATCTGATCATACCATCTTTCTCAAAGCCGTTGTTTGGAGTGACAGTGCAGGGCTAATGTAGGATTAATGGTTATCCGGAGAGAGGCAGTGAGCAGATAGGGCCAGACATTTCCCTTCAACTCTTTCATTATGCTCAGTTCGTAATTACACTAAACCTAATTATTGTCCTGGGCTTTTGTGATCTTCAAAGCCAAGATGTGACAAATAAAGCCGCTTGAGTGCAAGCAATGCAAAGAAAAAACGCTTAATGAACAATAAAATCGACCAAACGCTCCAGAAAAAAACGAGATTGGAGCCGATGTTAAATCTGTTGACATTTAATTTGCCGGCGAAACGGAAACACGCTTCCCTCTAAAAGACAACATTCGGGCACAAACAAATGTGCCGGCTATGAGGAGAGGAGAAGGATGAAAGATGGGTTTACTAACACATCTCTTCGTCTCTCTTTCATGTTAATTAGAAATCGCATCCCTTTGTTTCCTTTTGCAGGCACTTATTTATTTTCCTATTCCATCCATTAGAACAAATTTGCAACATGAGACACAAATAATTGGATTTGTCTTCATGGCTGTCGTGGACGGGGGATGTTTTGTTTTTGTTTTTGGGGTTTTTTATTTCCTGTAGTTGAGTTTGCAGATTTGCCTTTGGATATTTTTCATTTTGCAGTCATGAAAAGCAGATTGCAAGGTTTCTGGTGACTTCACCTTTTTCATTTTTATCATCTTGGGTTCAAATGAGTGGAATTTGATTTATTGGGTTTGATTTGTAGTGTAGAGAGACCCTATTTGTTTCTTTTGAAATAGCATTTCATCCAGGGCTTGACATTAAGCATTCTCATGTGGTTGTCCTTCGGACAAGTAAATTTGTCATTTACTTGTCCGAGTATAAAAGTTACTTGCCCGGAGAGAAAAAAATACATTTAAATTGAGTTATAAATATTATTATTTATTGTAGTTATACGAAACATAGTATAGTGTTTATAGAGTATATGTAGTAGATTTTGTGACATGTCACATTTAGTTTATTTAGTTAGATTTTTCTTTTTAAATAAAATAATAAACAAAATAATAAAGTGTGATAATACTATTATATTTTAAAATAAAAAGGGAGTATTAAATACAAATACAATTATTTTATAGTAAACTTAAAAATAAAATGCTAATATTTACTACTTTTTTATGAATTTTCATCATTTTCAAACTTAAATTTAAATTTTTTTAATTAGAGTTAAATTTAATCAGTCAGTTAGTATAATAAGACATTTGGGCTGTTACCAAACAAATGAAATCAGTATCAACAAAATTCATCTTTGCAATGCAGAGGAAACACAGAAGCTGCATCTGAAGTGGAATAGATATATTTACCCACTGTTAATGCAGCTCTGAGGGACATGAAATGGTTTAATCTGCAGTTACAAATGAATAAATTATGTTTTGATACATAAAATGTTTAATACTGATTTTTGAAATTATTTTAAAAAGAAAAAAAAAACTGTAAATGTGAAATTAAAACCGCCAGCAGGTGGCAGCAAGTCACTGTTAATAAGCGATTCATTGCAATTGAATCATTTAAACGGTTGATTCATTCAGGAACGAAACACCTCATGTAATATGGTGTCTAAAACGTAAGTCTTTTAATATTAAATTCTTGTTTATTGAACTGTTGTATAAAATCACATTTGTAATCATGGTGATTTTTGGAGCCAAAAAACGGCGCTCGATCTTCGTGTGATATTGTTTAACTATATGAAATGATATGAATATATACATTTTCTGCCTCCATATCTAGAATTTTCTGATCATTCTTCATGCATTTTAATACTGAATCATACAGTGAACGAACACACTCGCGCTAGTCTAACCTACTAGACTTCTTTAAGTAACATATGCGTATACTCGACAATGTCAAATCGCACATCTTAAAACAACAATTACGATATTATCGCAAACGATATATATCGCACACCCCTATAACAAAGGCTATATCACAAATAAAGGCAGACATTATTGTTTTTGGTATTGACATTTTCAAGTTACTTGTCCATCAAGTAAATTTCTCTTTCACTTACCCGTCCAAACCATTCACTTGTCCCGGACAAGCGGACAAGCGTTAATGTCGAGCCCTGTCATCCATTCAAAAGTTCGGGGTTGGTAAGATTTTTTTTTTACATTTTGGAAAGGAGTCCCTTATTCTTACCAAAGCTGTATTTATTCGATCAAACATACAGTAAAAACAGTAAAACTGTGAAATACTACAATTTGAAACAACTGTTTTCTATTTTAATATATTTTAAAATGTAATTTATTTATGTTGTAACTGTAAATTTAAAATGTAGTTTATTGCTGGCGAAGCTGCGTTTTCAGCAGCCATTATTCCAGTTTTCAGTGTCACATGATCCTTCAGAAATCTTTAGGTGCGTTCGACTTGAAGTGGCGCCGCACAGACCGATCGGTGAATGACATCAAAGTACCGCGAGAGCGTTTAGAGAGCTGATGGTTTCATATGCTTTTTAATCGCTCTCGCGGTATTTTGATGTCATCCACCGATCGGTCTGCGCGGCGCCACTTCAGATCGAACACTATTCTGCTATGCTGATTTGGTGCGTGAGAAACTTTTTTATTATTATTATTATTATCAGTTTTGAAAACAGTTGTGTTAAGTGATATTTTTCTGTGGTTAATTTTTTTTCAAGATTCTTAATTGAATAGAATGTTAAAAAGAACAGCATTTATTTAAAGGTGGAGTAGGAGATCTCAGAAAATGCTAACTTTAGCCTGATAGCATTGAAAGCAAACGTCTCACCCTCCCTGCAATCGCCGTCCAAAGCCACGCCCCCTGAATGCCTATATGCTCACAGACCACAACATTACATCAGCGGTTCCCAATTCCAGTCCTCACACATTTCATATGTATCTTTTATCATGTGCGACGTTTGTTCTATTCAACCGTAAACGTGCCCTGCGAAGTGGACATCACAGGATATTCCGCCATGATTCCAGTTCGAAACGAGAGAATATGTTACATACAAAGGGCATTAAAGTGTGCGAGACGTAATTTAAATAGTATTTATTTACAGAGGTATATTAGATTTCACCTGCTCAGGGAGTAGGGAGCATGTCCGGAACACAGTTCATGCATGTAGCTCACTTCTAACGAGCTGATTATCTGAATTGGGTGTGTTAACTAAGGGAGACATGCAAAATATTCAGAGCGGGGGGGGCTACATCATGTGTCATTCACCGGTGAGAAAACTTTATAGTACAGCTAGTAAAAGTACTACAATACCAGGAAGGAAGATCGGATTGTTGATGTTTGTCTGCCATTCTTGCGCTGTCTGCACAGCGTGCATGATCGCGCTGATGACATATCTGTCTGCGTGAACAAGGTGCGCAGAGGTATGCTAATACATAAGTTGACAGACAAGTAGGAAAGCCAATTAAAACGCTCGGACCGAGCGTTTTGATTGGACGAACATTTCTTGGTCCTATGCCTTCCACAGAAATATCTAAATACATATAAATACATTTAGACCACTTAACTTAATGATTGCTGTCGGGATGTGAAGAGACTTTCAACCAGAATAACAAAAAATGTTTCTGAAGACAATCACCTATTGCACCTGTAAAATAGAAATATTTATAATCTTTATTAAAATAGAAAACATTATCATTAACATTTTATCTATCTATCTATCTATCTAT
>JAFVLL020006203.1:0-32156 GCA_021397915.2 Tor tambroides | reverse complement strand
TGGCGAGGCCTGTTCTGAGTGGAACCTGTCCTGTTAAACCGCTGTATGGTCTTGGCCACCGTGCTGCAGCTCAGTTTCAGGGTCTTGGCAATCTACACTGTTATACAAGCTGTACACTCACTACTTTAAATTGTAGCAAAGTGTCATTTCTTCAGTGTTGTCACATGAAAAGATATAATAAAATATTTACAAAAATGTGAGGGGTGTACTCACTTCTGTGAGATACTGTACACGCAAAAAAAAAAAACATAAAGAGGAATGAATGAATAAATAATCTTGTATATCTGTGTTGTGATGGGTAAAAGTCCATGAACACCCAATTTTCATTTGGAACTCCAGTTTAAATAGACAAAGTCATAAATGCATGTTCAGACAGAATCAAAGAAACACATTTATATGCACTTGTTAATTGCAAAACATGAAAAGCTCAAAATAGTCCAAATGAGATTATTGTAAGAGTGAGTGTTTGTGTAGCTCTAACCTCTGTGCCCAGGAAGGTGGGACGGATGTACAAACTGGCAGAGTCTGAGTGAGGAACCCAATCCTGATCCACCTCCACCAACTTCCTGATGCACTCCAGTAACTCTGCACAATCAAAACTCTACAGAAAAACAGAGAAAATGAGAAACAGACGTGCAGTTTTGTGTCTGTATCTAGATTAAATACTGAATGTGGATGCAGTAAAGAAGTGAGAAACGTCAGTCTTACAGGCAGACAGGCCCTGTGGGCGGACTTCAGCATCCGCTTCATGTTTATCATGGGTCTGAAGAGACGCACTTTGTTATCTGGCCCCCGGTACGCCTTCATACCCTCAAAAAGCTGCACACAGTACGTATTTACATTTAAACATAAATAAATGCCATTTATTAACTGTGGAAGTCAATGATTTGATATGCTTCCTAACCACACAGATGAAACTCCAGATGGTGAAGACAGACCTGTACAGCGTAATGCAGGGCAGAACAGGCTGGATGCATGGACAGGTTCCCAAAAGGCTGGATGTGCGGCTTCTGCCAGCCTTCCTCAATACTCCACTCAATGGTCAGCATGTGGTCAGTATAGACCGTCCCAAACACCAGGCCATTCAGGTCAGGTTTTGGCTTATGGGTCTGTGCTAACTGTATCAATGTGTCTGCGGCCTAAACAGAACATAGCCAAAAATACTCAGCATCAGATGGCATAATACACCAGCCAAAAGATTTTTACAGTCACAGAAAAGGGTCAGTCTGTGAAATCCATTTCTCTAGTCCTCTATTTAGCTCTACAGATCTCTCTGCCTGACAGAAATGCACTCAAACTCTGAGATTAGACACTCTCACAGATTACATGTTCCTTCAGTAGCCCTCTGTAATCCCAGATTACGGTGGAAAGGTGAGCACCACACTGGCCTCAGCATTAATTAGCAAACCCTGATAGCACACATACATCTCAGAGACATCTATTTGAAGTGCGTGTTTACATCTGGAAGACGTATTTTTTTGGAGTGTTTGCTCATCGGCAATAATAGACATCAAATAGACATTTAGAAAATGTCTTTAGGCATCTTCCGTCTTTGTCTTCTGACATCTTTAAGACCTTTATCAGATGTTGGTACACAGCAGATGAAGCGATCTTTAACAGACTTCTTGCAGACGTATGTGTGCTATCAGGGAAAGGTTTGTTTAACTGCAGCACAGGCAGAGACCTTCAGGAAAATAAATATTGATTAATAAATAAAAACAATTAAACATTCATTTAAATTAAATAATTTATATAAATTAAATTGTTTATATTTTATATATATTGTACATATATTTTCTGCAAATACACACACACACACACACACACACACAGGTAATTTAAAGTTAGTTATTTATTTATTTATTGAAAATAAATGGAACTATAAGCAACTATGAAAATATGCAAAGATATTATATTTGTAAGTGTCTCTAAAGTGTTCCAAAATGTTGTTTTGTCCTGCTGGTCATCAGACTATCTGTCTCCATTCATGGATTGTCATATCAAAATAATATCAGCTCTTTGAGACAATGTTTATTGTGCTACATTTTCAGGTGCTGACTCATAAAGCAGCACGAATCTGAGGACCGTGCTTGCTGAGTACCTGACTATAAATATGCTAGATCCAATTGAGCAATCGTCTGTAATCTCTGTTGAGTCTTGGGAGCAATCATGTTGGCAGATTTACAGTAGTGGTCAACAGGAGTACTATTATTGTTGTTGATGATGGTGTTTTCAGTTCTTTAGTTAGTATGCTAATTAGTACTCTTACATAGTATAAAGAATGACTGGACACAGTGCTTTCTTAGAAAGCTATAATTTTGTTGAGCTTTCACTGTAACGAGAGCTGCTTTGTGGCCATCGCCAAGTCATTGCCGTGTGATCTCATACAGTCCCTTCAAGAAGTTTAAATGTGATTATCCTCATCAATAGACAAACAATGCTCTGCATGTTGCCATGATGAACCCAAAAATAAACACCTCTGCAAAAAGCCTTATTTTAGGAGAAGCTCACATGTTTCTGCCTTTTGATCTGAGACTTTATGAATAAGGGATTAGAAAGTATGTTGGATGTCCATTAATGTACACAAAAATGGGGGATGCAAAAGGCATTGAAATATAATTTGTTTTGAAATGATTTGTTTCTTCTGTGCAAGAAACACAAAAAGAGAAATTTTGCAGAATGTACTTGTCGCTCTTTCCCATGCAATTACAGTGAATGAGGGACTGGAACAAGGATGTAAATATATCAGTATCATACATTTCAAATGTGCCATATTTAAAATAGCAATGCCTGATTTTAATGACTGAACCATTCTTTTTAGCTGAATCATTTGAGTGAATCAACTGATGCGATTAAATGATGTGTTCTAATTCAACTCACTGAATTTCAGTCTGTTTCTCACACAGAGCTATCATATGACTTTCATTATAATGTACAAGTCATATGGACTACGTTTAGGATACTTAATTGTGCTTGTGTGTCCTTTTTGAAGCATGAAAGCTTCACTGTCCATTCATTGTAATGCAAAAAAAAAAAGACCAACATATTTCTATTTTTATGTTCAGAAAATTCATATGGTTTAGAACAACATAAATGCGAGTTAAATGTTACTTTTTGAGTGTTCTTTACTAAATACTGATTTAATGCTAGATCTTTCCCTCATGCATATACTATAAATGTGACCCTGGACCACAAAACCAGTCTTAAGTCGCTGGGGTATATTTTTAGCAATAACCAAAAATACATTGTATGGGTCAAAATTATTGATTTTTCTTTTATGTCAAAAATCATTAGGATATTAAGTAAAGATCATGTTCCATGAAGATGTTTTGTAAATTTCTCACTGTAAATATATCAAAACTTAATTTTTGATTAGTAATATGCATTGCTAAGAACTTCATTTGGACAACTTTAAAGGCAATTTTCTCAGTATTTTGATTTTTTTGCACACTCAGATTCCAGATATTTCAATAGTTGTATCTTGGCCAGATATTGTCCTATCCTAACAAACCATACATCAATGGAAAGTTTATTTTTTCAGCTTTCAGATGATTGACAAATCTCAATTTTGAAAAATTGGCACTTATGACTGGTTTTGTGGTCCAGGGTCACAAATGCTCTAATTTTGAAAGCAGCCACCAACCTGAGGCATGATTGCAGATATTTGACTATAATACTATGTTACTTTATGGCAATGGTGTAATTTAGCCTGTGTTGAAAAGCCCTTAGGCTTAATCACCACCTGAGTCAGAGAAAGGTAGAGAGAGACAGAGAGCATGCCCAAAGCCAAGCCAAGCTTGATTGACAGGGCTTACAGTGATCTGAGAGACTGGATTCTCTTTTACTCAGCACGGAACCTCTTGGAAGAGCTAGGACCTTTCTGCTAACTGCCAGAAAGAGGGGTCCAAGGTCACATTTCGGAGTCATGGATGTCAAAATATGCTAAGGGAAAAGGGGTCTAACAGGAGTCAACTCAAGACTTTAAGACTCAACTAGGACTATATAGCCACTCAAAATGCGTTAATAATGCTATGAATTTTGGAAACAGTGTGTGGACACTGAGACAACCATAAGAAAAGTGGATTTATTGAATTTATTGCAGAAATAATCCAGTTTTGACAGAGGAGGAGATTTTCTAATTATTTGTGTATCAATCAAACATCAGAATGATGCCACTGGACATTTCGCTAAAGGCAAGTGCTGTTTAGTACACTATATATATGTATATAAATATCATAATACATAACCTGTCATAAATTATATGTGTGTGTATATATATATATATATATATATATATTTGTATTAAGTGTATATAATATGCCTTACCTTAAAGCTAGAGGCATTGCCAGCCACATCATTATTCGTAAGTACCTAAAAGGGAACAAAAATACAACATATAATAAATGGGCTTCAGCATATTTTAAATTGGATTATACAATCAGATAATTTAATTTCCTTTTTGATACATTTCTAAAATTCTCTGGCATTTTAAGGACCTTAAAAAGTGGAGGAATGTTACTTAGAGTGCTGATGCTCTTCACTGATTTCCTTTAATATTCATTACTGCTGCTCTAAAAGAATAAGCAATGTTGATCTTAAATTTCTATGCCCATAACAATGTCTTCCCTTACAAAATATCTAGTATATCACTTAATTCTTAGGCTAAACTAAGTCCTCTTCATGTCTTATTATATGAAGATGCAATAGCTGAGATATAAAAAGAAGAGATTAATTTTTAAGTACAGATACTGTCAAAATGTATCTCTCATTAAAAATCCAAGAATCTAGTCAAAAACATACATACTTGAGTGAAAGTAAAACCCTTTAGAAACAAACTGAAGAAATCAAGATGCAAAAAAATAAAATAAAATAAAATATTAAAAAAATAAAAATGTCCTGACTGTCTACAGAACACGCCGTCCTGAAACTGAAACCTTTATTTTTAGGATAGCTTTTTATAGAGTGATCACCAACAAAGTGTAAGTGTTCAGCAGCAGCTATAATTATAACATATTTCTTAAAGTCAGACTCTGTTGCGGTGAACGATAAGACGTTTCCTCACAAGGACGAATGAGCATAGTTTTGTCTAAATACAATTTACACTAAGTATGACTCATTTGCTACAGAACATGAGCATTACAGGTTTGTAATCTTGGTGGACAAAAAAATAAAACATTTAAGTCATGATGACCTGTGAAAAATAGAAAATTTGTACTTTGGAGGTCTAAATGAAGGAGTAAAAGTATTATTTTAGAAATGTAACTTGAGCAAGAGTGCAAGCATTCAGTAACACTCAAGTAAAGTGCAAATTATCCAAAATAAAATGCAAGTATATGACGACCTTATAATTATGACCTTTTTACTTTGGAGGTCTAAATGAAACTGAAAGGAGCAAAAATGCAATTACTGTAATTTTCAATCACCATATACCCCTACTCAGTGAAACCCCCTAAAAAAAATATATTTTAATAAGTATAGCAAAGAAGTACTTTACACCCCTAATGAACTCACCCACTTAGACATCATCACGTTCGGTCATGAAATGAACTTGAAGTGACTTGAAGCATGAAATGATATGAGAGTGAGCTGGTTTTTAGTGACCAATCAGCTAGGTTGAATTAAAGGCACACCTCCATGTAGTGACCTTCATTACACTTGCAATGTTTACAGCAGTTTACACTTTGAGGTCACAGTGAGCTAGAAGTGTAACCTCACAGCGCACTCACTGTGTGCTCATACTATGGTCACAATGTGATGTCGCAGTGAGCTAAAAGTGTAAACTCATACTGCTCATACTGTGAGTTCATCATGTGAGACCATTCTGATATTGCTGTGTTAAACTCTAATTCCATTATTTTAGTGTGAATTCACTATAGTGCATGGGAAATATACCGGTTCAACTGATGAACCGGGTTATGCACACAGTATGAAAAAAATAAAACAATACAGGAGACCCCTGTTAACTACACTTCTGACTAATATAGTTTATATTTTATTTCCATCAACAAAGTATTTTTAAAAAAATCCAATTCTTTTGTTTATTTTCTATATATATATATATATATATATATATATATATTAGCCTGGTGTTGACATTTGACATTTGACCTGCTCAATATTTTTAATTCACAATGAGCTCACATACTACTCATGGTGTGATGCCACTGTGTTGACCAAGAGAAGAATTGTTACCTATTTGTCTGAACCATTAAAAAATAATAGCCATTACAAATAATAGCCAAAGAACAATTAGTTATAATAAATACTTTTATGTAGCTATTATACAGTATATCAAGCACAGTAAAACTGTGAAAAACCCCATCATATTTCGATTTAATAAGCAATATTTATATATAAAACAAAACAAAAATATATATAAAATAGAAATATTAGCTTCTTGCTGTTAGCGTAAGGTAATAGTATTCCACGTGCATTTAATCTGGAAAGCATGTGAACATTAAATGCAACTGGAACTTTATTTTATTGACTAAAAAAATCTGACAGGGGACTTTGCCTCCCTATTTCATTAGTCCAGTGACTTATGTGTATCAGTAACCTACATCATGATGTGCGTAACCCACAACGTGCATCTGACGAATGCACGCATAGGCTACAAGAGCTTTTAAAGATAATATACGATAATATACGATTTCCCATTTAACACAATATGTCGTCTACGTTATTGTCCATTTCAAAACAATACAGAATAATGCGTTCAAAAATGTGAAAACCAATGCGCCACAACAGAGATTATTTCGTTAATCTCCGTTTTAACGCACACACGACCACCGAGCGCGCACGTGCCGACATACGCGGTTTTATGAAATAATATGACAAGGTTTAACTACATTTATCAGACACACAAAGGTTGAAACCATGGTTCAAACGCTATGAATGCTATGCGCGCGCCTTTACCGCTTGAGATGATGGTGCGCTCGTGGCTGAAGCAACGCTCGCCATGATGAAATGTGCGCCGTCTGTAAATCTCTTACAGATTACACCATATCAAAGCCAATGTGCTAAAACAAACAAAGCATGTTTGAAAGTGTGCTATGATGGAAATGCACGTTTTGTGCAAGCATTACTGATTGTGTTAATAAAAAAATAAATTAAAAAACCCTGGTACTTTAAAAATTATGGGGTGGATATCATATTGGTACTTGGCATGGACGTTAATCTATTTAAACATCAGTTTAAAATATATTTAAAAAAAATAAGGCACAGGATAAGGTGCAGGGCTAAAGCCCCCCTGATAGTGGGCTCTTTTTAAATGTTCTTTTCTCCCAAGACACTAAACACTTTTCTCCCAAGGCAACTAAACACCACAGCAATTTCTCATCTCTTTGTTTTTATGCATAGCATTGACCGAGAGGGGAAATGTAGAATGCTTGAATTGCAATAAACAAGTTCCATAGCCATTTATGTTTATTATTATTATTATTATTATTATTATTATTATTTATTTATTTTATTTACAATATATGCACATGGACACAAAAGTTATTTTTAGTTTATTTAGTGCATTTACTTGAGACAGTTTTAAATAATATGCGCACTGATTTGTATGGAGGGCCAATTACTCAGAATTAAATCATTAAATAAATGTTGAAATGTATAAATAAATAGTTAAATGAATAAATAAATAAATAAATAAATAAGTAAGTAAATAAATATTTATGCATTTCTACGTTTATTTATGTATTTAATTATTTAATTTTTTATTATTATTTCGATTTATTAATTGAAAATGTGAGGAATCAATGAATCACACGCCTTCTGTCAGTTGCAGTTCCATCATTGGACGCACGGTGTCAGTGCGCCGCAGGTTTTAATACGGCCTCGATTAGCTGTTTGGCGCTTCACCCGCTAGTATTTGTGAACCGACCGCGGCGGCAATATTTGAACAGATTCTGGTGTGTTTGTTTTTCCTAACCTTGGCGTCTCAATATCTGGTTGTCCCCTATAAATGTTCTTTTAATATAACAGACACACCACATGAAACTAAAGGCGGCCGTTATTTTTATCTTGAAAGTGGCAAAAACGTTTTACGTCTGTCAGTTTGTGTTTGATTCGCCGTCAGTCGGATTTTGACAGGTTGGTTTGCTTTTTTTGCTTATCTGTTTTTGATTGTTTTGGTTGTATTATATGAAATGGGACTTTAAGAATATTTTGAGATAAAGGTGTGAGGTTTTCACTGCTATCGTTACTTTTTCACGTCATCCATATAACCAAATAATGCAATGACCGTTTAAACGTAGCTTAATGGGCTTTTATATTGTAACAAGTTTTCTGTCTTTATTTACAAGCACCGTGTGTTTGTTTAAAACATATCTACGGTATCTAAACTATATGTAATTAATTACACGTGTGATATAATTAATTAAAAAAAAAATTTATTCAGTCACGGAGTGGGTCACCTTACTGGACATTTTGAGATCATATGACCTGCTAAATACTATTCTCTCTGTCTAAGGGCCTCATTTATAAAATGTGACCCTGGACCACAAAACCAGTCATAAGGGTACATTTTTTTGAAATTGATATTTATACATCATGTTAAAGCTGAATAAATAAGCTTTCCATTGATGTATGGTTTGTTTGGCCAATATAGCACAATATTTTGCTGAGATACAACTGTTTGAAAATCTGGAATCTGAGGGTGCAAAAAAATCAAAATGCTGAGAAAATCACCTTTAAAGTTGTCCAAATGAAGTCTTTAGGAATACATGTTACTAATCAAAAATTAAATTTTGATATTTATGGTAGGAAATTTACAAAATATCTTCATGGAACATATTTACTTAAAATCCTAATGATTTTTGACAAAAGAAAAATCTATAATTTTGACCCATATAATGTATTGTTGGCTAATTGCTATACCCGTGACTTACAACTGGTTTTTTGGTCCAGGGTCACAAATGTTGCGCAGAAACCATCCTAAATTTGATCTTACGATCATCTCTCAAATGTGCGATTCATAGAATGAACATGCGCACAGAAAATGCACGTAAGCCTCTCTTTCAGATGTGAAATCTATGAATAACAAATGATCTTGAACTTGCATGCAACTGAATGGTTTCAGCTCTCTGCCTTGTAAACTACTCATAATTAATGTCATTAACATATAAAAGATCACCAGTCATCGTCCAAATCTTTTAATTTACAACAGCGAGCTGCAAGATCAGCTTACATTTTCAAAAACCCGCAGTACTCCGACAAGGCATGGCATGGATTTAAGCGTACGCACACTCTAAGATCAAATCTGTGCGTATGCACGCTTTATAAATAAGGCCCTTAGACTTAACAAATTAACTTGTGTCTCTTCTGTAGTTCGAGGCTTTCTCTCTTTGCTCGCTCCAACATGGATGTCGGAGTGACCCCGAGACGGCACAACCCCGTGGACAGCATCTGCCGCAAGCTTCAGACCATCCAGCGGCGAGATCAAGAGTATAACTCGCCCTTTCAGATCCCTAAGTTCCAGTCCAGCAGCTACGACAGCCCTCACTCGGGTCTGCGCCTCAACCTGGAGGCCATCCTGAAGAAGCGTACCGTCCGAACTGACGGAGACTCTGACTGCGATTCCTCAGCGAGCATGCTGACCCCCACAGCTTCCCCGGGACCGGGGTCTGCCGCCAACACCCCTTGTGCTCCCATAACACCCGGCAATGCCACCTACACCATTACCAGTACGCTGAGCACGTTAGGGGAGAGGAGAAATACAGCAACGTACAGCCGGCCGTTTCGGCGTAACTGCTCCACCCCAGCAGCCCAGACTGGTGACAATTACTTTAATTTTACCCCACGCTACTCCACACAAACACTGCTGGAGGGGCCCGGCACAGAGGTGAAGACCTCGAAAATCCCAGCATCTGGCTTGTTCTCGTATAACTTGAACTTCTCCTCAGATATTTCTAACATGGACAGCGAACTCGCCTACCCGGCCCTTGTGGTCAAGAGACTTTCACTGGGCGAGGGTAATGAATCATCTCTTTGTAGTTATCTTTTTAACATTATAATTGTTTTGCTAAAACCAGTGACTACATGGTTTTTCTTTTTCTTGGGTTTTGAACAGGATCTCTGTTTCCCTCCGAGCCCAAGAAAGAGAGCATGGCTGAGGTCAGTTTGATTTGCGAGGAAGACCTGTTGGACACTATTTTTCAGGCCTGTGACACACAGTGCAGAGGTACGTACATCACCCCCTCATTGCTTTTATGCTGTGTATTTTTTAGTTATATTGTGCACTTTAACAAACTTCTAACCCTAAAAGTAAAATGTTCTTATCTTGATTATCACTCTGTACTGTAGAATGTAAAAATAGATGGTTTGACGCCAAAACATCCCAGTATGGCCACTGTCATCTTGCGAAAATTAGGTCATTTGGAGCTTGAGTCTGTGTAATAGTGATCGTGAGGTGGAGCCGTGGTATCAAAGTCCCACCTAAACTCCCGCAGACCCAATCGCCCCGTTTTTATGCCATCAGATAATGAACTGAAAGCAAACTTATTAAAAGGAAGAACACTCAAACATACATTAGTGTGATAAGAACTACCTAAAATGATGGAAACCATCTTTGGGAAAATTTTATTTGAAATGTAATTTGATTATTTATTTTAGCTCGCATCCCATTCTCTTACATGGAGAGGTAGGGTTTTATGACCAATACTGAAGCCAGCCACCAGAAGGTGATCGAAATGTTTTGGCTTCACTTTTCAGGTTGTGTGCGGCACAGTTTCTCTGTACCGTTTGTGCTGTTGATACAAATAAAAGTGTGGTTATATTTATTGTATGATAAATTTCACAGGCGAAATTTGTGCGATTTGAGTTTTTTTTTTTTTTTTTAAAGAGAATGGCTAAGCTTATTCTTAAAACATTTCCTGGTGTTTATCACCAAATTTAAACTTTAGATTAATTACATATTAGTGACATCAATAAAAATGTAAAATCATCTAAATTTTAGTTTCGTTTAAGGTTTACTAAGACAAGCCATTTTTTTATAGAATAACATGTACTGATAATGTGTAGACAATAAAGGTGCAGTCACATTAACATTTGTTAAATAACATTTATTTAACATTTTTTTGTGGGCAAAGTCTGGTCATTTCAATAGGTATCCACACAATGCAAGAGGACTAAGGCAGAGATGGGCACAAATACATCAAAATGTATTTTAAAATAAAAAAAATACTGCGTGGAAAAATGTATTTAAATACAAATACAAAATACTGTGTGGAAAAATGTATTTAAATACAAATACAGTATTTTGTATTTTCAAAATACACAAAATACATGCCAAATTGGCCATCCAGTGAAGTAACACAATTAAAGCCTGTTTACACCAAGAATGATAATTATAAAGATAACTATATTAGTGTATTCTAAGTAAACAATGAAGTTGTGTCATCTGTCACTTTAAATGCTCAAGCTCTTTAAAGCAGAAATGATTCTGATTGGCTGTCAGTGTTTTTGTCATTCATAATTGTTTGTGCTGTAATGGTTTTAGTTGTGGTGTGCTATCTGCTATTCACTTAGATTTAGGATGTAACTCACACTAGGGGATCTGATCCATGCTTGAGCGCGATTGACCCCCAAAGTCCAGTTCATTTCACAAGTGTGACTGCTCTGTACCGTGTCCAGTGCGGTTCGATAACCATACCCTGTCCCGCTTGAGGAAGGTGCAGTACACATGCAGTGTGATCGCTAACCGCGCCGGAGCATGGAACAGTTAATTTATTTTTGTATGCGCTGTTATCATTATGACAGCAAAAATCTTTATTACTACTTGGATATCACACTTTTCAATTAATTTAATTTAGAGTACATTTAAGTTTATAATGGGTCTGGTTCTCATCTTATTGATGAACAGGTATTGTAGTTGTAAAGCTGCAAATTCCACCATTAACCTCAGCTGCCTCTGTAATAATCCTGTGATATCTGTCTGTTAGTGAAAGGACAACTGCGCTTGGGTTTTAGTACAAGACAACTGTGCCTAGTGTGAGTATGCCCTTAGAACAATCTTTTTTCATTTATATCTTTATTATTGGCATTATAGTTATGTGTCTTGGGATGTCTACACACACAGAAAGCAGCTTATTACTCATTTATCCATGTTTCTTTATCGCTCTGACGTGTCAACAACTCTTTCCCACTCAAAGCTCCACAGATATATTTGCATACCAAAACTATAGTGACATAAATAGTCATTTTGTCACTTGAGGTTTTATAGGGTGGTTTCTGACGCATGAGATCCAAATAATGCTTTATCAGATTTATTCATCACACAGCTCGTACAGGTCATTTTAACTCACAGTTCCTCTGCACAGTGCACATAAAATCCCATCGGATGCCTTCACATATTTACCTCCAGACACGGTCAAAAAATGTTGTGCTTCCCTCTAATTACACATTTCACTTACTAACTCTTTGCCTACCTATATACTCATTAAGGTCCACACTCCACCCAGTGGTCAAAAAACAGAATTACAACAGACATAATGGCTCTTACAAAAACGATATATAAATGATATAGAAAAAGTTCAGTCGATTTACACTTAATATCATCGCCAACATATATATTGTAGTATTAGCATAGCAAGCAAGCAATTACATGTATTTGAAATACTGCCCATCCCTGGACTAAGGATTTACCTTTGCAGATTTTGCAAGAGTTTCAAGTTGGTTTGAAAGCTTGGTTTGAAAGTAACTTCAGTGTGAGCTGTGTTTCATATATTGCTATACTATTGACAATGGATCTTTTCAGCTCATGAAATTTTACTAATGTGACTGCATCTTAAGACCAGGAATGTGCGTTACAATCAATCAGATTTTGATATCTTATAGATTTTAACTGCTCCTTTCCCCCTTAGATTTGCAGATGTTATTCCTTAGCAGGTTGTGAAGCTAACTAATATTGCAATACTTGTGTTTTTGTTTGGTTAAACTGAAGTAACCTCTAAGAGCATCTGAGAACATTGACTCATTCAAACCCAGCAGCAGAGATGCTTCTTAGCATTCAAACCTAGAGGCAAACACCGTCTGATTTGTCCTCAATGAAGTCCTGCTCTCTCCTCATGATGTCTCTGACCTGATGTGCTTTCTGTGGTGACCAGACCACTAAGCTAACAGGAGACAAAAGCTGCTTTCATTTATAGCCATTCTTCTTATATGAAGGCAACAGCATATATATATATATATATATATATATATATATATATTAATTGCCTTATTGCCTCGATATGCACAGACACACGGTCATGGTGACTCAGAACGAGTAGGTCTTGCTTTGCAAACTTTCTGTTTGACTTTATTGTTGGGATGGCATCTAACGAGACCCAGGTCCTCTATGACTGTAGCCACTGTAACCATAGCAACACATTCCCCTGTTGCAGGTAAAGTTTATGTATCGCACATTGTGGACTTCTTGAGACACACCACTTCCCGCAGTTCAGAGGACAGTGGCCTGGAGGAACTCTGCAATATGCTGGACCCAGAGCACAAGGACATCTCCATAGACCTGGACACATACCATGCTATCATGAAAGAGTGGATCGATGATTGCCGGAACCAGGGGTATGAAGATATAGATATATACCCTATGCTTTAGAACAGTGATTGCCATTGATGCACTTTAATAAAGGCCTTTTTAGTTTGGGAAATAGTGCACAGGACAAAAAAAGCTGAAGAAATCTGATGGTTGTTTAACTCCTGATAATTTTGCTAAAGGCTCTTTTCAGTTAACAGGAAGCAGTTGTTTTTGCAATCAACTCTGTGCGGTATGTCTTTTGTAGATGTTGCCAACCCAGCCAAAGACACATTGCAGATTTTCATCAGTCTGCTATCAATCCACAATCGGTTTTGATCACAAGGCCTTTCTTTCCAACATTTTCCTCATGACAAGTTTTTTACATAAAAACCCAACTCAAATTTCCCCTTTTTCCCTTAGAAAGGACTCGAAGGATGACACCCAACAGGAATCATTCAAACTGCGGGACAGTTTATCAGGTGAGATCTTCTTAGGAGTATGTCAGAATGCTCAAAAGCTCTTTGTTGTTAATGTTATAATTTTGTATACAATCACTTTTTGTTTCCTTTAGCAAGAAGATCTGCTCTATTAAATATGACCTCAGGTAGTCTTGAAGCATTCGGAGGGGAAGCCTCCAGAGCTGACCTGTAAGTTTAGGAGTGTGAGTTGTTTGTGATGGATAAAGAGTTAACAGTAGTGAGAGTGTGGTTTGTGAGACAGTTTCAACTGTATCTAACAATCAAAACTTTGGAAACAGTTGACTCAATTTGTTTCTTATGATCTTAAAAACCTTTTGATCTACATTTGATCATTTTTGACCTTTTGATCATTTTTACACAACTAAAAATAAAAATATTTAAAAAAGATGCAATCAATGTTTTACTGCAAAATTATTTACTCTGTGTGTGTGTGTGTTTGTGTGTGTATATGTGTCTGTACAGGGAGACATCAGATCTGGTCTTCTGTGTGGCAGATCTACAACTTAATAACCAAAAACTGCAGGAGGAGGTTCGTAAACTGAAGCAGGCAGTGGAAAGCATGGAAGACACCAACCAGAAACTCATTGAGGAAAATGAAGAGCTCAAAGCACAAGCTAAAATGTACAGATTATATTACGTTCTGTCTCACCTGTCTTCTTCCTTATCCTCTGAACCCTCAAATACCTTAAGCATCATGTACAAAACATACCTTAACATTCTTCTCCCGTCACTCCCTACCCTCATCCTGCAGAGGGCAGCAGTTATTACAGAAGGAGAAGATGCTTAAAGAGGAAGTTGAGGAGATGAAGCTGAGCCTGACCTCTTCAGAAGAGAGTCGAGCTCAGGCCTCAGCTCAAAGAAAGCAGATGGTGAGGCACAAACCTCGTTGATGGCTGTTCTGATGTTAATAAGCCATAATATGAGACTCCGGTCTCATAAACTAATGCAAACAGATAACATGCGGTATGTTCATAATGAAATGGGTAGTAATATTACATAAACCAAGGATATGCAAACATCCAGAGTAAGCAAATCTGGTTGCCAGATAAACACCATCACACTGGTATTTATTGACCACATATTGACATTTACATATACATTATTAGAACAAACATGAACACTTTTATAACTTTTCATTCTGGTTTCCTACAGGAACGGGAAAACCAGAGTCTTATATCCAAAATTGCTGCTCTACAAGAGGAGGTATGGCTCTATCCATTTATACATCCATCCAGTGTCAGACATGTTGTTCACTGAATGGTTCTCATTCATCATACGTATTACATTTTCTTTGCCTCCTTCCTCCACTTTTCTCCTTCATCACATATTAAGAACATGAAAGTCACACTGGAGGCAGAAGAGCTTCAGAAAAAGATCAATGACCTCTGTGACCTTAATGCTGACCTTCAGGTAGGGCTTAATTTAGTTTACTCATTAATGATTGGTCTTTTATGCAAAAAAAACAAACAAAACAAACATTTAGCTCTGTCATTGGTGAATGTTTTCTTGAAAACTTAGGTCCAAGTTCATTCATTTGATGCCATTCTGGCTGACAAGGAGTCGATAATTCAGGAGGTCAGTCCATCTTGTGTATCACCAAGACAATGGTTTGATATGAAAACTTAGACAAATAAAGTCGAGTTGTTTATAAAACTTTAAAGAAAAGCTAAATTCTTCTGTAGTTATTACTAAAATCATTCAGTGTTATCATTATTCATTTGGTATGTTTATAGAATCTGCAATCATGTTAAATTATATTTGTCCAGTATCATAACAGAAACTGCCCTCTTTCTTCTCCAGAAAAATAAACAGATAGATGAACTGAAGGTGGCCATTGTGGAGTATTCCTCAGTTACAGAGGTGAACTCCAATTCTCTTTTCTCTCTTCGTCTCTAATATCAGTAATCTGTCATTTTTACCACAGCGCTGTTTTTAATGCTGCTTTTCTAAAACTGCTTGGCTGTTAAGTTGTTCCAGGGTGACCACATTTTATTTAGATCTCATATTGCCATGTCTGTCCAAACTGTTAAAGTTTTACATAAACAGATCTTCAAAGAGCCATACAGCCTACTACAAAGAAACCAACAGTAAAGATTTATCCTTTGGCAGACAAGTATCTATGATTTCACAAAAGGACAATCACTTTTTTTATTTTTATACCAATATATTTTATAGAAATATTTCATTAAACATTCCTGATTTGTTTTCAGCTGATGTTTCCAAGACTACCACAAGCTATTTTTGCAATCTGCTTACCAACTAGGTGACAGTATTTGTGTGCCAAATAAGCAAAATTTGCAACAGCAATTTAAAATCCATCATAGAAAACCAAATGTTCAAGTTTGCAAGGCTTAAAAATGGATGTATCCTACTAAAACTTTCAGTGGCAACAAAGCGCTTTCATGTTCTTCTCGCACTGCCCCTGAGCCAGTATCAAAGAATCCTGGAAAGATATGTTTCCACAAAGATATTAAGCAGCACAGCATCATTAATAATAAGAATAAGAAGAAATCTTTCTTATGCAACAAATCAGCATATTAGAATGATTTCTTAAGGATCGTGTGACATTGAAGACTGGAGTAAAATATATTAAAATGGTTTAAAAAACTTTATTTTAAGTTGCAATATTATTTCATGATTTTACCGTTTTTCAAAAATATAAATTCTTATGACCCCCAACTTTTGAATAATAGTGTATATGCAGTTTCTTTGGAAACTCAGAAATATGAATGTGGTGACTGTCTATGAGAAAATACTATAGCAGTGTATAATAATGTGGCAAATCATGTATTTGGCTGAGAGCCACAGTAGACAACTTTCCCTCTTTCACTCTCTCACTCAGAATGCTGAATCAGTGGTGTAAGAAAGTTCTGCACGCAAATGTTCTAGGGACTACAGCCTGAAAAATTATTGTAGATAAGCAAGTGTACATGTGATAACCGTGGAATAAGTTAAATTTACACCAGAGTGTTTAATTATTGTGGGTGTGTTAATTTTGCTTGCTTCAGCTGTTGAGAGCGGACAAGAACAAACTGGAGAGTCAAATGCAGATGATGCAGCCTGATATGACAATGTAAGAGCTCTATGTAATGCACTTAACACTGCAATGAAAATATTAGCTGATTAACCGACCTTATTAATGGGAAACATAATACTTGCACAAAGATCAGAAATTACTTCATGTTCTTCTAACTGTGTATGTATGTGTTTGCAGCCCAGGTCTCTCTCTCTCTGTGGCCTACAGACTAAATCAGATGAGTTCAGGTTCTCTTCAGACGGAGTTGGCTCTGGCACAGAATCCCCTGGAGGTTTGCAGTGTTTTGTGTCTGTTTTCAATTCACTTGTCTGTCTTTGTCCCGTCCATGATTTGGAGTGTCTCTTTCTCTCCACTCCCACCAACACTCATGTGCTGTTCTCTGTCCGCCCACTCTCTCTCCCACTCCACTGCCACAGAGTGCACTCAGTAATCCACACCTTCTCGGTGCTTTACACCAAACTTTAGGCATTGCAATGAGCCTGACTACATATGCTTTATTTCACTTTTTTTTTTTTTTTTTTTTTTTTTGCTGTGGGCGATTCCATTGTCGTAGCTGGTGATAACTACATACTAGGTATACTAGGGTTGGGCCTGCTTTTGCCTTCAAAACTGCCTTAATTCTTCATGGAATCACACAGTTACTGCAGGTTTGAGATGATTTGGGCTTTGTGACATGGCATGTTATCCTGCTGGAATTAGCCATCACTAGATAGGTACACTGTGGTCATAAAGGGATGGCCATGGTTAACAGCAATACTCAGGCAGGCTGTGGCATTTAAACAATGCCCAATTGGTACTAAAGGGCACAAATTGTGCCAAGAATATATCTCCCACACCATTACACCACCAGCAACCTGAAATCTTGATACATAGCAGGATGGATCCATCCATGCTTTCATGTTTATGACAAATTCTGACCCTACCATCTGAATGCCATAGCAGAAATCGAGACTCATCCAATCTATTGTCCAATTTTGGTGAGTTTGTGCAAATTGTAGCCTCAGTTTCCTGTTCTTTGCTGACTGGAGTAGCATCCAGTGCTCTCTACTTAAAGGTTCAACGTATTGGGCTTTCAAAGATAATCTTCTGCATACCTCAGTTGTAACGAGTGGTGGTTTGAGTTACTATTGCCTTTCTATCAGCTTGAACCAGTCTGGCCATTTTCCTCTAACCTCTTGCATCAAAAAGACATTTTCGCCCACAGAACTGCTGCTCACTGGATATTTCTCTTTCTGACCATTCTCTGTAAACCCTAGAGATGATTGTGCGTGAAAATCCTAGTAGATCAACAGTTTCAGAAATACTTAGACCAGCCTGTTTTGCACCAACATCCACAGCGCATTCAAAATCACTTACTGTAAATCACCTTCCTTCACCATTTTGGTGCCTGTTGTAAACTTCAGCAAATGGTCTTGACCATGTCTGTATGTATGAGTGCAACGAGTTACTGCCATGTGATAGGTTGATTAGATATTTGCTTTACCAATCAGTTGAACTGGTGTACCTAATAAAGTGTAAATAGGTATGTTTAAGTGTGTGTGTGTGATCTGTCTGTCTGTCTATCTATCAGTCTATCTATAAATAAGTATAAATACAAAATATAAAATATATTTTAAATATTGTAAATGTTATAATATTATAAAATATTGATAGAAATTGGTTTTACATTGCTTAAACATTATCATACATTATGCATGTCTGTATTTTTAGGGTTTGGAGCATCTGTCCTCCTCTGTTTGTTTTGCATCTTCTTTGGATGAGACTCTAGATCGCGAGGTTCTTCTGCTCCTTCAAGGTCCGACTCCAGAGCAGCTTTCTCTGGAGTTTAAAACTCTGATCAGCAGACTGGTAACCAACTAACCTGCCATCACACTCACAGTTTTTAAGCAAACTTCATCTGTACAGTTAGTCTAATGTTAATTTAGCCAGCTTTCCATCTTTAGACACCTGAATGCTGGTTTTGTATGATGCTGGTCCATAATGTTTTAGTGTTCACAAGTGTGTCAAACATGAATTGTTCCAGAAAAGGGAGTTTAAGGAAGATGGCATCACCTGTCTCACAGCATTCAGAGGCCTTGCAGAGAACAGTGAAACTCAGGAGATCAACGCCGACTTCAAGATACAGGTAAGAGAGTTTCTTCAACTAAGTCAAATCATAAAGTATCAATCGACAGTTATGCAAATTTTTGCACATATGTAAATAAACTATTATGATAAAATTACACACATGGGCATTTAAAAATTATATAAGAACTCCTCCCCCTTTATCTGAACTTTTATCTATCACATTGCATAACTGCCTGGCTGGACATGGTCACTCTTATTGTGTGTATTCAGTGGGCCGCATCAGTACGTGCAGTCTTCCCCGGTGGTAAACTATACAGGCCAATATTTCACTCACTCCAATTCCCACGATGGACAGGGGCAGTGTGTCGGGTCAGAGTAACTCTGTGACTCCCCTTAAGATAGTCTTTGATTAAACTTTTTGATCTTATTGCATTCAGTAAGATTTAGCTGGTATTAATGACTTACTGGTGCACTGTGTGTTGTGTTTAATCATTGAGCCTCATTGTTGATCTTGTGAACTCCGGCAGGGCCTGGAGGTGCAGCTCGAGCAGAGGAGGAGTGACTGGACCCGCAGTCTGGAGCAGTTGGACCAGTACACAGACTCTCTGGAGAGGGAGCTTCTAAAGATGGCTAGCAATATGCGACGTTCTCGTACTGAGATCCTGCACCTGTCTGTCAAGTAGGTGGACTGATATGGTAGCAGAAATGTTATTGTATGATTTTTTTGATGGCAGTGTATTGAAAAAACACTTTTTTTTTTCTCCATTTTCCAGTCACATTTACCAATGTGTTATGAATTTTCAAGGTTGAAATCCACTTTATTAGGAATATATAGGTATTCAGGAATTTCACGTGAGGTCTTGCAAATTTGTGGAATTGACTAACAGAAAGCTGCTAGGTCAGTGGTCTCAAGCTCAATTCCTGGATGGCCACAGCTCTGCAGAGTTTAGCTCCAACCAGCTCCAAATCAGACCTGCTTGGAAGTTTCTAGTAATCCTGAAGACCTTGATTAGCTGGATCAGGTGTGTTTGGTTGGAGCTAAACTGTGCAGAGCTGCGGCCCTCCAGGAACTGAATTTGAGACCAATGTGCTAGGTCCTTCATACATCGCTACACTACTTGACAATAGATAATGGCCCGTTTTCGCCAACAAAATTTCATCAAAATGCGACCATAAAGCTTAAAAAGACTTATCACCTTAGCTGTAGTAAATGCCCTGAGACTAATTCTATGATGTGAATAGCAGCACGTTCTCATGCCTCCCTGAGAAAGTCACTGGCAAAACAGCTACTTTATTATAATGAAATTATTTCCAATTTTTATGTGTTGCTAGAAACCTTTTCATGATTATTTCTGTCATATTTATGTATCCAGATACTTGTGGTATTTTATAAGTTAAATTTGTTTAAACATAGTAACTTAATTTAGAGTTTGATCTTAGTAGTAGTTATTGGTAGTACGCATGGTCATACAGATAACAGTGTTTTTTTTTTTTTTTTTTTTTTTTTTTTTTTTTATATTAAGCAGTGGAAGGATTATGGCTAGAGGCCTTACCAATTTAGTCCATGTCTGTGTGAATGTCTCTAGAAGCATTTGTCAAGGGGCTGTTCCAGTTGACCTCAAGCTGTTCCAGTTGACCTCAAGCTGTTTTTGGTTCTCTGAAGAGGTGTCTCTAATCTGACATAACACTGTTTTCAAGGCTACGGTACTTGGCGTACTGTAGATAAAAGGCAAAGGCTGTTGAGAGAAGCCAGGGAAGTTAAGGGGTTTCACCATCCAGTGGTGCTATAAAATTTGGGTGAAGGCACAATGGGACATTGCTTGGGCCTGCGGATTGGGTATAGTATGTCCAACTTTTGCTTTTGTAGCACTTGTGAACGGTTCAGACATCTACTAAGGATGTATGGGGATTGAGTTTGTTAGAATGTGTTTTCTGTGTAAATCTTCAGGTACCCCACTAATAGGTTTTGATTGAAGTCATGATCCGATTCTTGATGTATTTCAGATTTTTATCAACAGTACAGGGGCGTTGTCTCATGTGTAATGCTTTTCAATAACTAGAATGATTGTTTTTGTAGATTTATCTACATTTGGGGGAGGGAAAAAATCACAATTCATCAGTGAATCAATTCGTATTCACCTTTTTACACAAGTTGTGTTATAGCGAGTTTACTCAAAAGGTTTAGGCGGAGAGAAACTGTCTTTTAGAATTTTGTGAGTTCAGTGGTTTCCGTTTAAATTTTTTAGGGTACAAGAACAGGAGAATCAAAAGCAGCAGTTGCAAGAGGAACTTGACCGGCTAAAGGCTCCGCTGGACAACAGAGAGGCCAGCAGCCAAACACCGGATCACCTACAGCAGGTATTTGAACCTCACTAAACACTTGCTTTCACTGCCTGCACATGCTTCAGCATATGTGGGCTTTAAAACTCATGACAGATTTAGATTCAGCTCTGGGCAAAACAGAAATAAAGATTTTTGTAAGCTTCTGCAGATCACAGATGGACACTTTTACAGTCTCATTACAAGATGCTGAGAGCTGTGTGTGTAGGAGGCAAGTGTGGTTTGTGAGCCAGTTTGAAACTTGACTTCATCTTGAACTCATCTCTAGAGATTAGACGCCGTTGACCGATTACCCCACAATGTTATGTTCAGAACTTGGCTCATGTCTTAGTTTGATTCTTTTATTATTTTCCTATTCAATTTATTTGTATATATTACTATGCATATTGTTCCAAAATCTACAAAAGCTTGCCAAAAATGTTCAAGTAAATGAAGAAACCTTTTGAAAAACTAGTAGTTAGCAGGGGAAGCCCATAAACTTTTAATATGGTGTTTATGTAGAGCTGCTGTAAACTTTTGAAGAACTACAGTAGGAGTCAGCCGGGGAAGCCCACATACCTTTAATACAGTGTTTATGTAAAGCTGCTGTCACTGACTGTTGACATGCGACTGGTGTGATTGTGTACCTTCAGGTTGTGGAAGAGCTGGATGGCCCCTCTCTTGAATGGGATGAGGAATATGTATTGTCTGAGTCTCCACATTTGCAAGAGCTCAGGCCTGACCAGGAGATGCTTCAGGAGCTCTGTTGTGATGAAGAGGAACTACAGGCCCTGAAACAGGAGGAAGAGGAGGAGGTGGAACACACAGAGACTGTGAGGGACAAGGAGAAGATCATGGAAAGGACTGAGGGAGAAGGTGAAGCAACACAGGATTCTGGAGTAGAGACCGAGGAGCTACAGAGAGACTCCACCCTCTCTCAGATTTCTCTACCAGACGACACCACAGACGGAGAATCAAAAGGTGAGAAATTAATTGATTAGTAAGGCTTAGTTTTCCGTAGTGGAATTCAGTTTAGATTACAAACAAGATTCTGAAGAAGCTTCAAAGTTAGTGTCTGAAATTGCAAGATGGAGAAGGTTTTATAAATGGTAAAATGGAAGAACAAGCTTAAATGGTGCGGCTTTCCTCTCTTAAGAAGAACCTTTTTGGATGTGAATAAATCTTGTTTCAGGTCTAATGGGGGTGTGCGATTTGAGATGAAGTTGTCTGGTGTAAATGGTCATACCTAGAGGACAACCGGTCTGTGCCAGATTCCTCAGGCCATATAATCCTTCCTTAACCTTTAGTGGCACAGGGCAGGCAGGCAGCCATCCCTGAAGCTTAAACACAAGCTGGAAAAGCAGGGTCATTCTAGCTTCAAACCTTTTTTGGCTTTCCTTCCACCATTGTTTTGCCATCTTTGGTCAGTATGTAAGGTTAACCTTTATCCTCTCTCCCCATCCTTGATCGCACGACTGCCTATAACACCAGAGGCTTGTCACTTAAGCTCCTTTGTGTGATCATAACAACTGGACATGACATTGAGGGATTTAAAAAAAAATTAAAATGTGAAGTACAAATAGGCTGATTTTTTTTTTTTTTTTTTTTTAATATATATATATCTATGAAAACTGGGACAATTAAGTTCCTTAATAGCACAATTTTGTATTATAAATGTTTTTCATGAAAATGTAGTTATTTTTTCTGCTTCTGAAATGTTTGGTTAACAATTCCTAGGCTAAGCTATTTAGGCTTTGTTTTACAATTAACACATTGTTTATAGGATGCACAGTATATTGGCACCATATTGGTTATTGGCTGATATTTAGTTTGCTTTAAATGTGAAATGTTAAAATGTACAGTACCCTATAAACTGCTATTCACTTTTATAATAATTGATTTTAATATTTTTAATTTTTCACAAAATAGTGTAGAATTTTAATATTAGTTAAATCTTATAGGTGAATCCCTTTCTTATGCTCGTTGAATATACTGCTTTGCTTTATACTGCATTTCATGACTTTTTTTTTAAATTTTTTTCTCTGTTTTAGGAACTCTGTTTCTGGGAGAGGGAGGAATGCAGAGGCCTTGCACAGCTCTAAAGGTATGTTTTAGTCTCTCTTATCTTAATTTCCCGTAATATCAGCTACCTCTAACTATCAGCCAACAAATCAATTAATAATAGTGTAAATGTTATCATTCTTGTGGTCTATCTCATGATGCAGTGACGCAAAAACAACTGTTTTATGCACATTGATATTGTGAAGTTCAAAGAGTTTTTAAATACAAGCTTTCAGAGTGGCTGACCATGAAATTCAAAAACACATTTTTTTTAGTGACCTTGTCATGTGTTAGGCATGCCAAGCCACATTGTTCTTTTTGTTGTCATGGAAATTTAATTTAATGTTTGGCTTGGTCGGTGGATCCATGTGACTTACTGCTGCCAGGTTGGTAGTTTTACTAGAGAATGCTACTTCCTGAATGCTAGCGGGAATTTGGATGACCCATAGAACCAGTGTACACACACAAACACGCATTGAGAGGGTATTGCACATCACACCTGAATGAACTTGCCACCATTTGCATTGCAAATGTCTGAAGTGTGGCTTTGCGCCCAGTAATCATTCAAAAGTATCCAATATGTCGTCTTTGGGGAGACGTTTTCTCTGGCAGAGTAGAGGTTGATTTTATGCTGCCCTTCTGAATCTTTTCCTGGGCACTGCAGGAGGAAGACAGACTCCCAGAATGCACTGGGCCTGAGGACGCCCACGAGCAGGCTGCTCCTCTGCCTCACACCCACAGTCAGTGTGCTGGTAAAAGCTCTTCCTCTCACTGTCCTTCTCTGCTTAATGTTTTAGTAACATACAGTAATAGACTAAAATACATTTCATTTCTTAGTTGAATATAAGATAATTTTCATAACACAAAATTAAAGTTTAAATGTTCCTGTTACGAAATGTTTTATTTCAATGTGAATTTATTTAATCTCTCTTTGTGTCTGAACACACATTCCCACTCACTCTCCAGATACACCCCATGAACAGGTGACCTCAGTCAAACACCTTATTTCATCTACTGAACCTTCCTCCCTTGTGAAGTCAGAAATGGTATCTCCCTCTGCAGGCCAGCCTGAAGCTGGTGATTCCATTACAGGAAGGTACAATTTCCATATATCAGCATTTGCTTGTGGATTTTCTCTGGCTCATATATGTCTGATATAAAGTGCTAGTTAATGATTCACTGAAAAGAAATTATGGTCTGCTTTCATTCGAAATGCCTACCACACACCCAAAGATCACATTTGCTAGTCAAATGTGTGTCATCTCTTCCTGTGTTTGGCTGTTTTGTGTAGACTTATTAAGGAGTTATTACTACTGACAGAGCCTCGCTTTGCATGCACACCATGCACCTGTGTGGCCAGGCTCGGACAGACGCCCCATCCATGCTCTGCTGGAGCACACGAACCATCGTTGCACTTACTGAGAGCAGCTGCATCCTGAAACATCAGAAAAACAGACCCAAAATATAGTGACAAACTTTCTCTTTCCTCCCTGGTCAGGACCCAGCAGCCCACTGCCGCAAACGGAGGATCTGAGGGAGAGCGTGCGGCCGCCACAGCCGACATGAGTGACTCGCAGGTCAGTTTGAGGAAGTGGAGGAAACTAAAGGGAAGCTTGTTGCGTTTGTAGCACCGCTTGCCATTTCTTCCTCTTCCCCTTTTTTTGTTTCTGTTTCTTTCTAGTTCTGCCCTTCTCTCTTGTCATGTTCTTTTGCAAAAAACTTCCTGTTTGGTGGCCCTGTGTAGTGAGAGAGTAGCTGTCTTTTCTGTTGTGCCGTAAAGAGGAGCCTGCAGTTGGCCGTTTTAGAGAGTTCTGGATGGCGGTAAGCAGGAATGACTGCCCGTGAGAGGACGTGCCTACCCTCTTATCGATGTGATGTGATGTGCCTGGGCTTTCGCTGTTGTTTAGAATTGCTTTGTGCTGCTTTGCAACATTATATAAGCACCTGACATCTGACAGCCTGGTTTTGTAAGTGGAATTTGGCCATTTGTTTGTCCAGAATCAGATATTAACTGTTTTATTAATCTGTGAAGCCAAGGGTTTCTGACATATGTACTGTGATAATTGTCCTATTGTTGACTCACTCTCGTGAATGCTGTTAACTTATAAAAAGATGGGAGGTATTCAGGTGAACTTGGAGTGCAACCAAAATAAACTGCACTTCATCTGAGGGCTTTTCTGCACTTCAATTCATAGGGAATGGGCAGTTAATACAGTATGTAGCATATTACTAGACATCGGTGTAGGTAAGGGATAAATCAACTGTCCTATAGGATGTGTTGGTTTTAAAGAAATGCTTCATATTTGGGTCCAGCCTAAATGCAGAAAAGCTAGTTTACACTGCCATTCAAAAGTTTGGGGTCAGTAAGATGCTATATAAACGTATTCGGCAATGATGGATTCAATTTATCAAAAGTAAAAGTGACAGCAAATGCATCCATAATTTTATATAAGATTTCTATTTCAAATGAATGCTGTTCATTTAAACATTTTATTCATCTTAGATATTATTAAATATTAAGAAGCACAACTGCTTTCAACATTGATAATAAGAATGTGTCTTGAACACCAAATCAGCATATTAGAATGGTTTCTGAAGTATTCATGTATTTTTGATACTTTGCTGTATTTTTGATCAAATGAATGCAGACTTGTTTTGAAAACATGAAAAAACGTAACGCTTAACTGGTTTAGTACCCATATTTTGTACTGGACATCGTGTAATAAATGTTGCGATCTGCCTAATTTGGCTAGCTTCTATCAAATGACAGATTGTGCTCTCAGCCTTTGACGTCAACAGAAAATATGGGAAGCTTTTCATAAGCCTATTTATTTTGCTATCCTAACTTTGCTAAGTGCAACTAACCAGTTAATCATGCATTTGTTTCTTCCCTGGTGACTGTGACTCAATCGGAACAGACCTGCAACTGTTTTTGATGTTATTTGTTGGTTGTTTAATTGTTATTTTCCTTGTGTTTTTTGAACTTGGTGATAAAATATGTTGTTCAGGCTGTGTGTGTGGTTTTTCATCAGTATGTTTGGAATAAGTATAGCACTTTTTCACTCCCACTTCAATGAACTCTGCCAGTACAAGTGCTCTCCCCCTCCAGCCCTCCCCCTCTCTTTCTGTCACTCCCTCTCTCTCTCTTCCTGTCTTTACCATCCTCCCTCTCTCTCTCTGCCAGCTGTAGAGCTCTCACACACATTATGTAAGTATCTAGCACTTCTCTCTCTGTAAAGCAGAGCGTAGCTCTTATATTTCATCTGCAATGTCATGGGACAGGTATGGAATTGCGTGTGTGTGATGCTTATTTGCATATGTAGGTAGTTTACACACATGTATGTGTGTTGCTGTTGAGAGTGTGTCACTGGGTCATAATGCCATTCTGTTGTCTCCTATAGAGACTGAGTGAGGGACAGCTTTCTAAAGTGTCTGCAAAATCGGACAAGTGAGTGTGTTTCCTTTTTGTGCAACTGATTATTTGAATGAATTTATTACACACGGGCTGCTGGACTGAGTGTATTAGTGTTGTAATGTGTGTATCTTAAAGAGTTGCTGTACATTATTGTTAATTATTTGTTTAGGAGTCCTTTGTTGCCAGTAGCAGAGGAAGAGGAGGCCATGCCAGAGGCAGCGGAGGTGATATCAACTGGGGTGAACTCACCAGGTAGGAGGAAATGCACCCGAGGACGTTCCCTGTTGACCTTTTGAAATAGGGATGTCAAATGTACTGCTCTGATGACTGCAGTTGAATACACTTCTTTGTCAAAATGTAGTTGATTAATGGAAACGCAGATTTGCCAGTCTTTTTTTTTTTTTTTAACGTTAAAATGAATGTATGAACAATATTGACAGGAAAAAGAGAAAACCAGGAACTGTTGTTCATTTTTGTTTTCATTTCTGACTGATTACTTGAATATTTACATAAGAAAACTTGAAGCAATGTGTACATAATTGACAAAAAAACTTGAAGGCTGCATGCCATTGTTCTAATTTAATTTGTTAATATTTATATTCGTATTTTACTTTTTAAATGAGTGCGTTCAGTAGCAATTTGGCTTTTGCTATGGTTTTGAAATTGATAGTGAGAATTATGAAATCTCATTGGAACTGCTATTTTGGTTATTAACATTTTTATATTGTGACAAACCCTCAGCATTAGTCATCAATAACTGTAGCTCAATTCTAAAACCTAGAGATCTGCAATGTTGTCATTGTTAATTAAACTATCAAATAGTTTTTGTTATTTGAAATAAAATGTAAATATAAGATGACAACTTAAATGAAAATTAGAAATATTGCTTTGGGAGCTTAACTGAAAAGAAAAATGAAAAGGCTAAAATGACTAAAAATGAAATAAATATAAATTAAAGATAAATTTAAATATTTACATAAACTTAAAAAAGAAAAATACAAAAACTTAAAATTACTAAAACATTAATAAAATATATAAAAATAAAAGCTAATTAAAAATCTGAATAAATACTACAGTATAATAACTCTGGTGAGCTGCATTGCTGTCTGCAACCTACAGTACATAAGGAGCATCCTAACTAAAATTCAAATTAATAACTGATTTATAACCCTACCTTCGGTGCGTAATTTGTATGCCATTACCAATAGCAGTGCATGAGATTTTAGTCACAATTTATTCCAACAGAGATTGTTGTTAGCATGCTGCTAAAGATAGCTGTGCATTACTCCAAAAAAATGTATAGCACACACACATTAGGGGAAATCCATTTTTATTTATTAAACCAAACTATGTTTTTTAATTTATACAATTTATTAGTAGTGAATTAAATAAGTCTACTTCAACATTTCTCTCACCTTGTCTGCTTGGCAGCTCACTAGGTTTTGGAGCAAAGTTGCTCTCTAAGTGTCTCTTCTTTCTTTATTTTCCTTTTTAGACAAAGACAAGTCAGACAGCAAAAAGACAGTGGTCACATCTGATTCAAACTCAGCAGCCTCAGCTGACTCATTGAAGGATCCTTCTGAAAAAGCGAAGGGCATGACCTTTGACCCCACTGTCAGTGAGGGTAATCTTCCAACAGTCCCTGCTGTGCAACGCTCCAAAAAAGACCCTCTGACTCTGAGGAACAAGCTCAAGAAGGTAAGAGCCACTTTCACTAGAGTCTATGAACTAAACAAATACAACAAAAGCCCGAAGAATCTGGTCCTAACTGCTTTGCCAAATATTTTTTTTATTACATAAGGTGATTGTGTTCTTATTAATAAACATTCATAACAGTGTAAACTATGCCCAGTGTAAACTATTGTAATGTGCTGATGAAGTTTACATATCTGTGTTGTACATTTAAAAAGAAAAGGTCTTCCTACAGGAAATGAGCAGTATGGAAGCCATTGAGGAGCAAAAAGCTCAAGAGGACGCCGAGCCTTCAGTGGCTACAGAAAAAGAAGGTAGATAAACGGTCTCTTCTCTCCCTGTCTGTCTCTTTCTTATCTAGTTCTGCTTGTTTCCTCAATGTCAGTCTTCTCTTCCTCCCTCAGGTGACACATCTGTCATCTCTGAAAATGCCAGCGATTCCACCAAAGATGACAAGAACAGGTTATAATGCTTTGTGTACTGAATTTATATCCATAAATTTTAATCTGATTCAGGCATGCCTTCGCATGACTCACTTGACACATTCATGTACCCATTAATCTGAAATGTGTATTTCATCTGCAGCCTGTCGCCAACTGACAAAGAGATAGAGGTGAGGTGTTTTTTTTTCTCCATTCAGTCCAATTTCAGTATAGTGTAACTATATTTGATAAATAATAATAATAATTGTCTTGATATGATATGGTAGGGTTATGCATCTACATTTTCATAATAATTGGTAAATTACAAAGAATTCTGCGGAATTGGTATAAAGATGTTACAGACCTGAATTAGATTCTGAACTAGTGAATAAGCTGAAATATTTACAAATGTGTATCCGTTTTCTCAATGATGCTTCTGGGGTGTTCACCATGTGCTCTCCTGCCAGGCGGAGTTCCACCGGCTCTCTCTGGGCTTCAAATGTGACATTTTCACCCTGGAGAAGAGGCTACGCCTGGAGGAACGCTCACGGGACCTGGCTGAGGAGAACGTCCGGAAGGAAGTGAACAGTTGTAAAGGTCTGCTGCAGGTCAGTGTAATTTTGTGCACTTTCTGCTGGCATAACATAAAAAAATTCATGATCATGTGTATTTTATCATTGCAAGGAAGTAGTACTTTGTTCAGGACAATGTATTTTTACAGAAAATTCTTACTGAAAATTTCTTCCAAAATTTGACTTGAATTCCTCTGTTTGAACAAGTAGCTTGAATAACACTGTTTTGTTATATAGGCCCTGATTCCACGATGTGAGGAAGATAACCAGTCCATGGAGATCATCCATCGTCTGCAGAAGAACCTGGAAGTCCTCATTCAATCCATGACCAGAGTGTCCAGCCGTTCAGAAATGCTTGGGGCCATTCATCAGGTTTGTGTGTTTACTCAGGCCCTTCAGAGTGCTGAAATGGCCCTCTAAAGCCAAAATTAACAAAGAAGCCTGCTTGTTTACATCTCAGTTTCCTTGCATGTGTAGGAGACCAGAGTGGGTAAAACGGTGGAGGTGATGATTCAGCATGTGGAGAACTTGAGGAGGATGTACACCAAGGAGCACGCAGAGCTGTTGGAGCTCAGAGAGAACCTCACGCCGAATGAGAGGTCCTTTGGGTCCCACACTGAAAGGGGTAAGTTGATATTATTCTTTTAAAAAAATACTTGTAAAAAAAAGTGGTAAAATCAGTCTCTTGTCAATCACATGGCTTTTCTTTTGTGATTTGCAGATGATTTTAGAAACAAGAAGCAGTCAACCGCAAACATTTTTAAAGTGAGTTAAGGCAGAAAATGCACCACTTCAAGATGGTGAATTCAGCTTGCTGAGTTAATTTGTACTGAGATTTTTTTTCTTTTGTTTTTTTGTGCGTTCTCTCCCAAGACCACTAGCCGACGCATTAGTATAGCTACCATTCCCCGCAGCAGTGGAGGACAGACCCATTTTGACATGGTGAGGAGTCCAGTTTCTTCTTACAGAGATTATTTTGGTATAAAAGAAGTGGAGCAACTGAATAAACTGTGGTTTCTAATTCACAGTCCAAAGACATGGCGGAAACTGAGGTAGAGAGGCTCTCCCGCCGATCACCGTGGTAAGTCTACTGATGCTGTTTTGAGATTGCATGGTCCACAAAACGCACCTACAGTCCTGCATGTCAGTATTAGTCCACCATAAAATGGGATAGTGTGACACAAAACATATCAGAACAAGATTTATTCACTTTATTCAACCAATTTCCAATTATACACTTATCAGTAGGTTCTCTGGAAATGGAACCCATGACTTTGGCGTTGCTAGCGCCGTGCTTTATTGGACTCGCATGCCAGTTGTTTTTATAATACTGTGTGCACGGCTTTGCACTGCGAGAAAGGATGTCATAGTTGTGTGTCGACCGCTTTACAGGAACATGGCAACCAAGAGGCCACCACTAAAGCGCTTCATTAGCTCTGGTACTTGGGCCGACATTGACGAGCCCACTCTGATGAATAGGTAAGGTCACGTGTGAAGATTGTGTACCTTTCATCTTTGGAACCAATTTCATGCCAAAACCATAAAACGCATGTGCCATCGAAGCGTCGTGTAATGCAGAACCACAGCAGAGGCCTTGAGCTTAGATGGTGAACATTGAAGTGTGAACTTTGCACAGGTATGGATATGACACGGACTCTCACTCGGAGGAGGAGAGGAAAGAGGAACCAGAGGAAAGAAGGACTAGCATAACAGAATTAGGCATCAAAATCACCTCCTTCATAATGCCAACTAAGACGTCAGTGTACCTCCCGCCTCCATTATTCTCTGCTATAGCATTCAGGCATTATCTACTACAAATCAAGGGTTTTCTGTCAATAATGTCGCTGCCTTTTGCTACTGCAGCTAAGCTAAGAAAATCTAACTTTAAGTAATGTTCTGTTTGGACATGGACACCCACAAAGTTCATCAGCTTTGCTTTTTTTCTTCAGTGGAAAAATGAAACCAGTGCTGACACACTGCATGTCTTCTGCTTCGGTTTGCAGCAAATAAGCTAAGCAGCCCATCTGTGGTTTCAGAAAGAAGACAAAGTTCTATTTTTTTAATTTAATCTATTTTTCCCCACATTGGTGGACAGTTTGGGCATTTGCAATGTACTCTGATCCCACAGTTGTGTGCTATTCTGATGTTCTGATGTTAAACAGGATAAGTGGTAGACTGATAAATAGAGAGCAGGATGGAGATATATACTACTGTTCAAAAGTTTGGAGTCAAGAAATGGATTTTTTTTTTTTTTTAATTATTATTCAGCAAGGATGCATTAAAAACACAGTAAAACATTTAAAATGTTACTTCAAATAAATGCTGTTCTTTTGGACTTTTCCTTCAAAGAATACTGAAAAAAAAGTTTTCCAGCAGAACTGTTTTTAATATTGATAATAATAAGAAAAGTTTCTTATTGCGTCAAATCAGCATATTGCTTTACTTTACTTTTACTTTACTTTTAGTCATTTAGCAGATGCTTTTATCCAAAGCGACTTACAAATAAGAAAAAGTAACAAACAAAAAGTCAAAACTCTGTAAATACTATATAAACACACACATTTAAGAAAATA